>JARCZZ010035442.1:0-16419 GCA_030323915.1 Brotogeris chrysoptera | reverse complement strand
TGGTTATAAAAGGTGGTGTATGTAAAATAAAGTTGAGTTTTGCTGATCACTCGCATCGAGTGCCGCATTTCTCCCGCTGATTCACGACAACTTAATTTAATCCAGAGGTTTCTATGAATTGGTATCTGCCTGCCACTATGTGTAAGATAAGCTGTGCATTTGGAAATAAGGAGGTAAAATAAAAACTGAAACAACCTCAGTCACTGAGAAGATACAATCAGATACAGGTTTTGGTAATCCTTCAGATACCCAATTTGCATTTCAGACATTTGCCTCTCAGCATTTTCTGCTCTCTGACAAAGAATGCCTCATGGTCAGCAAAACTGCTTGGCTGAGAAGTGGAAGATCTGCAGTGGCTTAGGACTGTTAGGACCCAGATCTTCCTGCGAAGTCATCCTTTGTCATCTTCCCTGTTCTGCTAAATAAAGCAAGGTGATGAGGGAAGGGAAACAAAGCTATTGTAAGAACTTCACCAGAAGCTCATATGGATGCCAGGGCAGAAGTCACTACAGCAGTGCCAAGAACTGAGACCAAAGTGAAAATCCATCCTATAGCTTTTAGTCTAGCTCCCCAGCTAAATGTGCTTGGGATCCTAAGCTTAAACATGACAAACATAAAACTGCATACGGGAGTAGAGCTGTTGATGCAAAAGCTTGGGAACCACTTCTCAGGAGTGCTGTCCTTTGCACTGATGAGACAACTGCTTCCTTCAAAAAAAACCAAAAACACTTTCACTGCAACTTCACTCTCTATACCTCAGTGATCCACATTTTTCCATGACTCTCACTATTTCCTCTCTTTTGATGCATGGTATAAACAATCTCTGCTGAGCAACCATTCCTTAAACCAGCAATGTGCAACATGGTCACAACTATAGCTTCCAGACAACAAACTCAGTACAAAACAACCCTGCTTAAAGTCACCACTGGGGCTACTGCTCCTATTTTGTGCAGTTTAGATAATTCTTTAAAAGCAACCCAATATAAATATCAGCCAAACCTAGTAAGAAAGCTGGCTCAATACTCAGGTACTTGGCACTGAATCTCTGCTACCAGTAACAGACCAGTGTCCAGTGTCTAAGGTAGCTGAAAGCTGATGTATGCCCATAGAAGAGACCATGCAGACGCCTGTACGGAATGAAGCAGAGCGGGCAGCTGTGTGGAGCAGAAGTCCTCTGTCTGAGCCACAGATGAGGGATGCTCAAGTCACAAGAGCAGCACTTGGCTCTTGACATGGATGATGTTTTCTTTCCCTCCTGCTCACATCAGGAGCTCATTAGGCAGTACAGTTAAAGTTGAGGTTGCTCCTCATGTTTACCCTTCCTCATATACTATTACACTGAGACCATGACAGCCTGGGGCCCTCTGTAATAAAGCTGCTTCGTTATAGTAGAAAGAACTTTGGAAATGTTAATAAAAGCCATTACCTAACAATTTTAATATTTAGACACTAATCTGGTAAAATGAGTACAGCAGCAATGCTCACAGGCAGCTGATTTCTGAAAGACATTAAACATAGTAATATTTTGGTGGAGTGAGTTAAGGGCAGCAGACACCATTGTGTGATCTGTCTGGTGTGCCACGTATTCCTCTTTGCTATGAGGGTGGTGAGACACTGGCACAGGTTGCCCACAGAAGTTGTGGATTCCCCATCCCTGGCAGTGTTCAAGGACAGGCTGGACAGGGCTGTAACCAACCTGGTCTAGGAAGGTGTCCCTGCCTATGGCAGGGGGTTGGTTCTAGATGATCTTTAAGGTCTCTTCCAACCTAAACCATTCTATGATTCTGTGATTCAATGATTTTGCCTATCTAAGAAAATAATCCCCTACACACACTGTTAAAAACACAAGGGGCTTACTGTAATACTATAATTCAATGACTTCATGCAAGTAAGCAGTTCTGTGTATGCTATTAAAAGGTCTGTGTTCACCAACAGTGAATCAAACCTATATAGCTTCCAAATGTGTTCAAAAGAAACAACTTTTTATTACAGTGCAAATTCATGGTTACTCAGGGTCAACAGCTTGAGAAAAAAATCCTATTAATCTGCATCTGTATTGGCATAATGAAAAATGACAGGAAAAATAATTAGGCAGCTTACTATCTGGAAAGACTGCATGGGTCCCCAAGGCACTGTAACAGTAAATCTTAACCAGTTTGAAGAAAATGCCATATATTCTAAAAATACTCTTTAGTGACCAAAACAGTCCCCCATCAGGGCTCTCACACAATAAACTTCTGTATTCTGATTAAATGCTAATAGCATTGACATTCACTGCCTTCACTAAACCCCTCAAGCCTAATGCATGCTCAGAAGTTGGTCAAACTGTTACCTTTGGTTAAGTGTTCTTGCTACATGGAAAATAAAAAAGAAGTATTTCCTAAAGTAGAAGAAAGACCAGCTTTTGAAGCGAGACTAAGTAAATCCAGATACTGACGTCAAAGCAGATGGCCTCAAGATTACCAACTCTTTTGTCATGGTGGGACTTGAGCTACATTCCTGCTGGATCAAGCCGGACAGTTTAAACAGGTCACCAATACTTGTTGTGAGAAATGACAGGGAGAGAGGAAAAAGGAAGAATGCTTTAGGAAAAGTACCTTTTGTGATAAGAGCAGACTCACTGAGCTACTAAGCACCCTAAATAAACCTAAGCAGCTTTAACAGTGATGTGTGAGCACAGACAGATCTCCAGGTCTAGGTTCCGTGCAGGCTTCAGGCATTATGTGAAAACAAATGAAACTTAAAAGATGGAAACCAATTTAGCCTAACATCAGAAATCTAGCTGCTAAAAACAGAACATCCAAATAAAATTAACTAATTCAAAATAAAGAAAAAAGCAAACAGGTATTCCAAATCTTATAATTCTGTACCACTAGTCTCCAGGGAGAGTAGCTGTAATAACTTTTTTCTTTAACCAACAGGTTTTTATCACAGAATCATTAGGGCTTGAAGGGACCTCTGGAGATAATCCAGTCTAACCCCCTGCCAAGGCAGGGCCACCCAGAGCAGGTTACACACGAATACGTCCAGGCGGTTTTGGAATGTCTCCAGAGAGGGAGACTCCACAACCCCCTGGGCAGTCTGTTCCAGAGCTCTGCCACCTTCAATGTACAGAAGTTCTTTCTCATACTGAGGTGAAACTTCTTGTGGTTTAGTTTATGGCCATTGCTCCTTGTTCTGTTGATGGGTACCACTGAAAATTGTCTGGCACCATTAACACATATAAATATCTCAAAAGAGATCTCTTGAGTTATTTATACACATTATGAGATCCCCCTCAGTCTTCTCTAGACTAAACAGGCCCAGCTCCTTCAATCTCTCCTCACAAGAAAGATGTTCCAAACTCCTGATGGTCCTTGCGGCCTCCAGTGGACCCTCTCCAGCAGCAACTTGTCTGTCTCGTGCGATGAAGCGCAGAACTGGACCCGGATGTGGCCTCACCAGGGTCAGTAGAGGGGAAGGATCACCTCCCTCAACCTGCTGCCACACTCCTCCCAGGATACACTCGTCCCTCCTGGGGAGCCAATGCAAGGGCCGGCTCATAGTCAATTTATCATCTACCAGTACTGCCAGGTCCTTCTCAGCTGAGCTGTTCTCTAGTAGGGTCAGCCCCAACCTGTGCTGGTACTTGGGGTTCTTCCTCCCCAGGTACAGTACCCTACACTTGCCCTTGTTGAACCTCATTAGGTCTCTCTCTGCCCAGTTCTCCAGCCTACTGAGGTCCTGCTGAATGACAGCACAGCTTAGGTGTATCAGCCACTGCCCCTAGTTTCCTATCACCGGCAAACAAATTTTTGTTGCTTTTCAGTGCACCACAACACAGGCATGTGTGAGTTTAGGTGTGCAAAAAGGAGGAGTACTGTGCAATCACAACCTATATCCCTGCAGTTAAAACAAACAGCTTGAGTTGCACACCTTAATTATTCGTGTATGAATATAGCAAAGTTTTATATTGTTGTTTGAAAACCAGAGTACTAAAATGTACAGCTGTATCTTCATGTTTTTATTGAATATACGATTGTGTTATTTACTAGAAATCCTGCATTTGAGGTTAAGCTAATTCCTCTTTGCAGTTAAAGCCCTGAATTTATAAGTTTAACAAGATTTTCTTGGAACACAACAAAAAGCCTTACGAAGAGCATCTGATTAAGCCTTATGAGGATATCTTCATGGATAAAAATAAAAGTCTGACACAAATTTTTGCTAAAAGCAAACCAACATCTCAGCTGCCAGTGTTGATGCTTTAAGCACTCATGGTTTTTAACAATTTTAGCATTCATCAGAACATGTAAGGAGAGGAATAATGACAGTCTACAAAAGAATTTCATGAAGCATTAACTAATAAAAGGACAAGCTATAACGAGATATTACATTAATTAAACTTATGAGGTTCAGAAAAGCATGCAGAATACATGCATGGAAGAAAAGTAAGTTACTTAATTTTTCTAAAAGAAGGGCCTAGTTCTCCTGTTAAAGCAAGTCTTAGAATTCTAGAATGGTTTGGGTTGGAAAGGACCTTAAGATCATATAGTTCCAACCCCCCTGCCATGGGCAGGGACACGTCACACTAGATGATGCCGCTCAAGGCTCTGTCCAAACTTGACCTTAAATACTGCCAGGGATGGAGCAGCCACAGCTTCTCTGAGCAAAATATACCAGTGCCACATAACCCTCACAGTCTCTTTTATAGACCAATGATTGTCCCAATGGTTGGGCAACTCATTGACTGCCAAGATTCACTATGAAGTGACATAAAGAATCTTAGCAATTCAAGAAACTGAAGTAATAAATCAGATCAAGTGAAAACTGAATAAAGTCTCCTTAGTGCACATATTCTAACATCCAACTTAGAGAAGCAAGAGCCTCTCTTATCTTCTTGAAAGATACACTTCTGCATGGTTTTGACAGATAATTTTACCAACTGTAAATGTGGTGGAAGAAAGCATTCATTTAGACTCTGGATGCATCACAAGAAAATAAAACCTCAGACAGAATTGCCCAATTGTCAAAATTAGGCTATGTCTCTTTTAATACCTACAGTGCTGGCCAACATTGAAATAGATCTATAGAAATAATATGTAGGACCTGCATGTCTGCAGAATTGGATATTTAGGGGTTGTAATCATTGGGCAGGACACCACCTCCCTTCTCATCTCAAAACACATTAAACATAGAAAACTAAATAATTTCTTTAATGCCCACTCAGATCAGTATGTTTATTTTTAAATGCTCCCTTTTCACCAGGAGGAGGCCCCAAGGTATTTAAAGGCATCAGCTTACAAAAACACTCTACTTCAACTGTTTTCAACAAAAAGGAAAGCAGAAAACTGTAATCATAGAATAGAATCATAGAACAATTAGGGTTGGAAAGGGCCTTAAGATCATCTAGTTCTAACCCCCTGCCATGGGCAGGGACATAATCCTACAGCATGACTCAAGAAGTACCACAGAAAATAAATGAAATGTCACGTATTCTACCAGAACCTCTCCTAAAGGAGCAAGGCATGTACATGCTCCTAAAGGAGCAATGCATGGTCGGTAATGTTTTCAAAGCAATTAGCACTGTACCTAAAGGACCTTCAGTAACAATCACTTTCAGAAAACCTGGGCCAAATTCTTCCACTCAGTAGCAGCAATTACTATAGCTAATTTTCCTAAAACTTTTACTTTTTTTTTTTTTTAATTTTTTTCAAGTTTGGAAGCTTATTTATTACTTTATCAAAGTAAAGACCATCAAGTAAAACCAAAGTGGATGACTGTGCTTTCAAGGTAACTTAAACAATCTTAATTTGAAAGTTGATTAAAACTGTGATAGCTCATAGGAGTAAGAAGAGATAAAAGATGATTTTTACTGACATTAATGTCAGATGGTGATTTCTTTTTTTAGTAACTGAGCAATAATCCAATTCTTGTATGCAATCTGAACTGAATGACCACTCCTATATAACTATCCTAACAAAGAATATTTGTAATTAATCTGAACTAATGATTTAACCAAGGGCAATACTGAAAATCACAGAATCAATATGGTTGAAAGGGACCTTTGTAAATCACCTAGTCCAACCCCCCCACCTACAGCAGGCATAAATGTAGTATTTACATACACGGCCATTGTTTTTTTGTCTTTCGATGTTTTCAAAAAGGTCATTCTGGCAGCTGGAGATAACTACAGCATGAAGCTACTCTCCCCATGATTATCTTCCCAATCATTACATTACCTCTACTTTGTAACACTGTGGAAATGCAGCAGGGTTGAAGAACCAGATATATAGTCTGATGAATATATTACATGTGCTGTCATTTGCCATCTTGCATAGTTGCTCAAGGCCAGGTTTGACAGAGGCTTGGCAACACAGTCTAGTGTGAGGCATTCCTGCCCATGGTAGAGGGGCTGGAACTAGATGATCTTACGGTACTTTCCAACCCTAATCATTCTACAAGTCCATGAAAATTCTGCACTCTGAAGCTATGGCAGCATTTGAAGGCTGTGGACCTGCTCCAGAAAAAGTGTTCAAGGACAATAAAGTCAACTTCATGGACGAAACCCACACTGCTACTAAAATGCATACACACTTTCATTTCCTTTGGAAGCTCCTGAACTGTCAACACTGGAAATCATGGAAGTAGTCAGGGAAAATATCACTGTGTGCATCTCCACAGTCTTTCCCATGCCTCCATAGCTACTATCAGACACCAGATAGACCAGCTTTAGATCTGACCCAGTGCAGCCACTCCTGCACATCTCACGCAAGCAAACGACCTAACACAACATGGACCACCTCAACCTTTCCATGTTTTGTACCTGTTAGTATATCTTGCTACATGTATTTTCTTGCGGTTTACACCTACTTGGCCTATCTCTCAGTTCTGTGGATTGCTTCATCACATTGTTATACGTGGCTATACTTTTTCTTTATAGATGATGAACCCTGTCTGAACATTTCTATAAGATGACCTTTTCATTCACAAAATGTGAATTAAAGTAATATCTTACAAGTGAATCAAGGTAAAAGGAAACATCTTTTTGCCTTATTATCGTTTCACATTTGATATTTTGGGAAATGAATCTATTATTTCCTTGTAAGTTTTTCTATTTGTTTCCTGAGGAAGCTCTAACTATTGTGAAAAGAGCAATTCTGTGGGGCTTATTAGGACCTGATTAGTTTATCATGAAAATATACTGGTCACTATGCAGTGAAAACTCCCTGAGCATATGTAGTCAGGGAGCAAACAGGCTCATGCATCCTTGCTAAATGTCAAACTAAAACTATACCATTCATTTATCTCATTTTAACTGAGCATTGTGCTGTGTTAGTGCACAGAACAGCAAGAGGCTACTGTAGGTGGAAAAGCTTGCCTCCTCTGACCAAGGAGCCAAGGTAGAGCTTCCCACAGAGCCAGCAGCACAGAAAGGGAGGCTTTCTAGCCTTACGTCAAAGAGTTCAAGATGTTGGCAAATATTACTGACTTTGCAGAAGGACTTCTGCTGCTACTTCCCCTTCTAGTAGGACATGAGTTAGCACACAACTGCAGATAAATACTTCCATTTGTACTTAGAGCATGTTTCCTAGGGCATGCCTTCAGTGCAGATGGGAACATGGTGTAGAGATATCCAAACTGACTTTAAGCAAGCTGGTGTGTACACCTCTATTATTTTAATTGTATCAACATTTTAGCTGCTCTTTGACAACAGCAAACCAAAAAGCAAGCCTAGGCATCTTTGCACTAAGCTATAGGTTACAGTGAAGATACAAAGTCTGTTTCTAATAGCCACTAAAAGTCTGAAAAAAAGAAAAAAACCATTAAGTGTATGTAATTGGTCTCGTTTCTACCTGTGTATATGATGCTTGCCAACATGCATACATCATCGAACGTAGGGAACTAAAATTTGCCGTAACCTAGATAACCATATGCTTCTATAATTAATGAAGACAACATAAGCAGTATATCAGTGACCTAAAAGAGCACAAAACTGAGAGATTCCAAGTACTGTACCAAGATAGGGTTTTTCCACAGTAATCCGCTCCATCTCTATCCACTAGGCTGGGCTCAAAACCATCTGTATTATTTTCTGAGTGAATGTGGCTTCCCCCTCTATCAACCAGCTACTATAGTAAGTCATGTTACCTTTAACTGAAGACAACTATAAATTACTATCATTTTCATAAGATGCAAGTTTACAAGTGAATGATGATCCCGTGATTGAAAGGGTTTATTTTACAAAAAGCAGAGAATGCATATTAACTTAATAGATGACAAACTTGATGCTTATGATGAGAAACTGTCACTGTCTTTTAATCACAGTCTAACAATAAATGCAAATTAGAGAGTTTGGCCTGTCCCATGAGACCATTTGTAAGATGGTAATTAGCTCAGTGAAAACCCACATAAACTTGGATGTAAGTTTCTCTTACAACAGAGAGCTGGAAGCCAGTATGTAGTCACAAAACCAGACTATTAGCTGCAGTTGAAACATCTCTTGGAATATTTATCTTATTTAGCACATCCCCCAACTCCCAAAATATGTATCCTACAGAAGAGAGCTCCACACCAGTCAGCTGCAATTATGGCTTTAGATCATCAATGCAGCAAGACTGCATAGCCAAATTTAACATCATGCTAGTGTTAACACCATCAATATTAGATTAAGTTTACATGGATGGAATACAATTAAGTAACTCTCAAGGACACCTGGTACATAAATGCACAAGTATATTAATTAAAAAGCATTATTTGGATAATACAACTGCTGATACATGACTGCTATTTGCTGGTATGCAGCACAAGAACAGAAGCTGTGGATTTTATTACAATACCAGAACATCTTCAATATACAATATCAGGAGCAGAGTGCCATGCTTGGCCCAGTGTGGCCATAATGAGAAGTTGGATGTATTTAAGGGAGACAGACATCTAGAGGGCAAACTAAAATTAGAAGCACATTTCCATGAGCAGTCCATGAGAATACTAACACTCTGGTGAAGCCACTAAAAAAAGAACTTCCAAATTTGGAAGGTGACTGGGAGGAGAGAGGTATCATTAAACCCCTATCAACCGGAAAGAATCCTGCATCCGCAATTCTGCAGGAGTAAAAGAGCCTTCAGTGCAGAACTCTGTAAAACCCAGACTAAACTGAGCAATTACAAAGTATAATCCATTACCAGTGATGGAGGTTAGTGGTATTTGAAGGGTAACAACATTCCCTCTGTGCTAGACTGCAGCACATGAAAAGCCACGAGACCAGCCCAGCTAGCACCCTTTGGTATTGCCATGGCCTTAACAGATGCTTTCACGAGCGGAGCAACAGAACGGCTTCACATTGTGATAAAAAACTTGTGACTTTTTAAAGGCAAACATTTGAAGGAGCAAGGAAAACCCTAAAGGACACCTGAAATGCTACAAGACTGAAATGCTACAGTTAGAGGGGTGACTGTCAACCTGCGATTCTGTTCCCTCACCCTCAAGCACGAGGGGAAGATTGGTCAGACTGGCACAAGCCATGCAGTGAAGGGCAACACCCCAGCAGAGCTAGGCTAAGCTAGCTAAGCTAGGCTAACCCCAGCAGGCTAAGCCAGCAACCCTGAGTCCTGATGAGGAGAGACTGTGGCTATTGAAAAATCATTTTGTTGTGCTAAGTAGTTTAGAAGAGAACTCCTCTTAGGGAAACACAGAGGTAGACAAAAAGTTCTTCAAAATCTAGAAGTGTGTAATGATGTTTATGACGTGTACTGGCCAGCAGTCTCTAGCAGGCAGCTCCAGTCATCATTAGATCACCAGAGTTACCAGAATCTGAGGAAGGAAAGAAGCTGTATTACATATTTTCCTCTTTCCTAACATCTCCAGAACATGAGCTGGGGATAATTTGTACTGCCACTTCTCGTAAGGTGCATTTGCATAAACATAGAATACACCCTAGGTCTATGTTGCTAAAGAGATATGAGCCATGGACTGATGTTCAGCCAGCTTCCTGGTGTCACATTGGTACGGTTTCACTGTGTTTTGTTCATTATCTACCATATGAAATTTTACGTTTTTAGTAATTAATCAGATTTTCCATGTTCTCAATATATAACATCAGAGATTTCATAAAATCTCTTCCTGAACAGGATTTCATTGGTAGAAATGCAGAAGATGCATATGAAATGCAAAAAGCAAGAGGAAAAGGGATTTCAGCACAAGATGATAAGCTCAGTCTATAAAATATACTTCCAAATGCACACCTTGCAACCAATTAAACACTGCATTCCAAAGCACCAGGGCCTGCTTACAGCTTTCAGTTAATTACACTTTCACTAAGAATTTGTCACAATATTTAAACATGCAAGTGGATGTATTTTGAAGAAATTAACAAAACCACTCTAACAGGGATGTGATTGTATTCATGAACAACCACTTTTCCTTCCAGTATCCAGTTTGCTGATCAGCAGAAATGATGTTAGAGAACAAAACATTGCAAACACCTGGCTCTTTGCCCTTAACTATTTTATTCTGCTGACTACTGCCCAGGGAAGCATCCTAAGAGCAGACTAGTGCAATGCTCAGATCTAAAATTATGAGCATGAAACCAGACCATACCCTGAATTACATCCTATTTTGTGCACTTGAAGTGACCAGTGATATTAACTATTTATTATAGCCCAGCCTAAGTACTTACTAGGACAGCTTAATTTGTTGCTAGCTATCCTTTCTCTCAGGTTCTCTCCAGTAGACAGGCACCACAATGCCCAAGAGGTTACAGGCAGCTGTAATAAGGGAAGGCTGGAACACGTTTCCCTCCTGCCATCAGCTGCCAGCAGGGAGGCTGTTGAGATGACAGGGACAGTCTTCTGTCAGGTGCAGACAGCAAGGTAAGAGGCAGCAGACACTTGCTGGAGTATGGAAAATCCCAGCTAGGCAAAAATACACATCTATTTATTTATTAATTAATTTATGTTGACAGGAAGGTGGAGGCACTGGAGCAGGGCCCCAGTTGGCTCTGCAACCTCCTTCCCTTTGGAGACTCTCCAAACTTAGCACAACAGGCCCTGAGTAACCTAATTTTACTGGATACGGCTTGAGCAGGGGGTTGGGACTGGATAACCTTCACAGACCCCTTCCAGCCCACATGATTCCATGATTTATAATGCTTTTTTTTTCAGGAGGCAGGGTATGTAAGTAAAGATATTTGTGCAGATGGGAGTATCCTTGAGGATCTCCTAATCAGCTTTCTGGGTTTCTATCATCTTTGGAAGAGAAGCAAAGACATATCTAAGCTCCACAGCATGCTCTCAAAGTGCCACTCCTGATTTATGATCACTTATGTCAAAACATGATCCATGGTCCAAAGTCAGGAGACCTTCATTTCGCCTCTTACTGCTGCCTGCAAAGATCCCCACCTTTCCCCCAAACCCTTACTCAAGTGCTTCTTTCTGCCCAGCAGTCATGCCACCCATTCTCTTTTCCTTCTCTGTTCCCATCACCAAATTCATCCTTTTCTGCATGTCACAGGGACCTGAAGTCAAGACAGCAGAGAGGAGGGGTAAGGATGGGAGTCAGCTCTGAGGTGACGCATGAAGCCAAGCACCTTCTCCTTGGAGAGACCTCTTACAGAAGCAGGTGTGTGCTGACTCCTGCCCCCAACCTCCTTCCTTGCTTAGCAGGCAGGATGTCAAATGCTCCAAATGGGCAGATTAAGGCTGCTTGGTAAACTTGCTGCCTAAATGACAATGCTCTATTTTCTCTTGGGAACGAGAACAGGCCAAGATAAAAGTATCCCACAGAGCGGGTTTAGTCCACAGCCACAAATATAAAGGCTGGAACTGGGTTTATAACGGAAACCTCCTGACAACAATTTTGCCACCCATACAGGAGCTGCACTAATGCCATCCAAACAGGGACACCCATATCTTTCTGCAACCTTTTTTCAGTTTGGGTTTGGTGTCCTGTCCCATCTCCCCTTCCCCCAGCTCAAGCAAGAGTTTCACAATATTTTTTTCCAGCATTTGGGTACTGATCCAAGGACCAGTGCAGAATTCACCTATTAAACTGTCAACAACACTGCATACAGCAAAGGGAATAAAACCTACAAAATCCCCTAAAAGTGTCTGTGCTAGCTTTACTGAAAGAGCAAGCTTACTTTAGCTGAAGTAGTAGAGATCTATGTTTTTGGAGGAAAGGGTCCAGAGGAAAATTACATATTTGTGGTTTAGCTGGGAGTCATGATGTCTATCCGTATGCATAACATGTGGTTGTAGATTCATAATAAACAAAGCTGTCAAACAAAAAAAAGGAAAGTTCTCAAAGATTCATCCTGTGTGTGTAAAAAGGCAGCAATTCATTTTCATCCAGCTTATTTATATGGTTCCCTAAGTCAGCAATGCAATTATGAAACTCCTCTTTCCAGAAAGCATAAGAAAGGAAAACAGGAGATCAAAATACAAATGGGAAGTGTGGCAGTCACCCTAGTACTGACCCCCAACAGCAGGTTCCTCAAGAGAGATGTTTAAATTCCACTTCCCATTTCTGTGGATTACTCTGTTTTATATTTAAAATGACTGGCTACACAAGCATCAGTGACTTTATGGAAAGATAAAATGTTTAGAAGAATCTGCATACACTATGAAAAGGATATTCAAGCATTTAAGAAAAGGAAAACATATATAAACCTAGCCATAAGCACTCAAGGAGAAACATTCAAAGTCTAGTTCATACTTGATTCATGCTTTTTCATTTCCTATTTTGGTGCAAATTATGCATATAGTTTCTGAGGCAAAAAATGACAAAATTTGTGTCAAACCTCAGTGAAACCTCATTTTCTTGGTATATTATGGATGTTGCTACAGTTATTGGGGATATTACAACCAGCAGTGTTTCACTTGAGCTAGAATAATCCTGTCCTCTGTTAAAAGGAAAGCCAAGTGTGGCAAAGAGCAGTATCGTCTCTACCAAAAGGCAGTAACACAGTAACCCAGAAGAGGAAAGCCTAAAGATTCAGTGCCACTCTTACCAGAATAAAGGGATTATGCTGTAACTGAAACAAAAAAGCCTTAACACCTAATAAAGCTGCCTTCTCACTTCTGTGCTTTCACATTCCAACAGACCCCATTATCTGATGTTTCCTGTGTCACACATTGAAAATTGCTGACACACTGGTTCTCACTAAACAACTTACTGTCTTTTAACTACTGTGGTTTTATTGATAATTCACTTTTAGGGCCACCAACAGCTCTACATAAAGTTCTTCCCCACCAAATCTTTACAACACTAGAAGTGAAAGATTTCAGTCTTTTCATCTAAACATCAACCGGCCACTCACTTCACCAGTTAAAAGAAATCAAATGCATATAGTAACAACAACTGCTGAGCATGAGAAAGACTGCAGAAAAGCCAATTGCAGCAAAACCCATGATGCCCTCCGTGTGTATTCTTACCTGATTCAGTCTTGTTACAGTACATTTCATTTCACAAATAGCTACTACAAAAATAGCTTCTGTATTCTGTTGTTGCTCTTCACTGTTCAGCTACATGCTGTACCCACAGCCGAGTTTAAACACTGAATCTATTATTTCATAATACTCACTAAACTGGCTGTTTAGCGAATGTTTAATGCAAACATTAAGTATGAAATGTTATATCACTGGTTTATTTGGATTCTTGATGTTTTAATTCTCTCAAGGACTATGGTTCGCCTTATTCATCATGGAAATTACAAATCTAATTAATTCAACAGAATGGATGAGATTCAAAATTGTTGAAATCATCAGATCATCAAAGCAATGAAACCAATTACAGGTAGTGAGATCCTCCACATGGATCAGTCCCACAGATTTCTTGTTCCTCTGGGGTAAAGTGCATGAATATTTTAAATATATATATACATAAGCTCTCTCTATATATTCCTGAGGACCATGTTTATTGATCATAAACTTACATAGTTAAGGATTTGCTTGATTTCCACTGCATCAGGGAAGAATGGCACTATTACCTTTTAAGTCTGTATTAACACGTTTTTGATGTAAAGTGTGAAACCTGACATCAAGCTCAGAAAAAATATTGTGTTAAAGAACTTCATCCACTAAACCTGAACAGGCCTGATTTTTATCCCATGTCTGGTTTATACAGCAACTTAACTAATGCCAGCCGAACTACTCCCAACATTGCCACAATAAGTAAAATGCAATTCAGAATTTAGCAAATCCACATCTGCTGTACATTAATAGCATTTCTCTTTAGATTTTTGTAAGTTTATGTGATATCCCATGCACTAACTTGGTGAATATAAAACATGAAGGACAAAGAAAACCCACGTATCTTTAATTACCCTCTGTCCAAAAAAGGACAAGACAGAACAGAATTTATTATTTTTCCCCCCATATGAAGGATTTAACAACTTCTATGCTCATGTTTTGTGGGGACAGATGAGAAAACCCCAAAATGTAGCCTTGTCCTCCTCTCCTTCAGGCAAAGGGCTATGCTCCTGAATAAGCAAGCTGAACACAGGCATTAAGAGCCTGATGAGGAGCAGTGCCAAGTCTGGGTGCCATCAATTTCCTCAGCAATTTAGCAGAAATTCCCAGCTCAAAGTACAGAAACCAGAGCAGACTGCAAATAGAAACCAATACATTTATGAAATCAGTTTAGTGATCTGTCTTGTTTTCTGGTGTCCTAGACAATCTAGCCTGCCTCCTAACCTGGTGCAAAGCCACCTTTCCTTGGTAAGATGCTGCTTCGTACTCCCATATGCTGGTCCAGCTACAGTTCTTCATGGAAGAAAGACTTCTCTGCCTTCCAAAGCATGGCAACTCATGCTAGTTGGCAATGCCACAGCACCAGCTCACTGAGGCCACACAAGCAGATTCACATGCAACTGGCTCAAGCCTGTTATAGCTGACATGACACCATTTCTGCTTGGGAGTCCTACTTTACCTCTAAATATCCTGACTTAGAAAGCCATTCAGGGACAACCTGTCCTGTTGCCAAAAGGACTTCATTTATCACCTGAAGGGCTGCCACATGTCAGTAAAATCTACCGTGGTCTTTTGGGAAGGGACGAAGATTGATCACAGTCAGACCTGAAACTGATGTAGCTGGGTAATGGATCCTGTCTGCTTGCCATATCTTATAAATCATTTTAAAGCAAAGGGAGGAGGTAGCAGCAGGCAGGGAACTATGTGCTGTAATGAAGCCAGACATGTTAGCACTGCCGTGTGAAAACCAGGACATTCTGGTTTACCTGATTTTACTACGCTGCACATACCATTTTCCTGTGTACAGCTTTTGACAAGTGTCAATGTAAAAACAGCAGAAGCCCTGCCAGTAGCTACAGAGACATTGTAACTCTGATTTAGACAAACACTACCCAAACGTAGCAAAACCCCTGCAAGAACAAACTCAATCTGGCAAACCTCCGCATTTTTAATAGGTTTGAATCAGCAGTTTTTCAGATAGGGTCACAACTGCACTATCAGGCTAATGCAGATTTTATCATTCGTTGGGACCACATAAACCAAAATTACCAAAGCAGACTCTAAATCACCATCAAAAGTAATAAGATGGTGCAACAGCATTACACCATCAAAAATATATAGATTGTCAGACTAGAAATCAGAATGCTAAAACACAGCTCACCTAATGATAAAAGAGGACAAAGAAGTCCAGGTTTACCAAAAGAAGATAAAGCCCAGAAACTGGGACAATGACAGTGGATTTCTTGGTGAAGAGATGATTATATTCCCTACAAATTTTCCTTCCAAATTTCTAAATTAAAAAACTCTAAGCATTAGTACACATAACAACTCTAAAAGTAATAACTACACAAGATGACAGATCATTTGTGGGTATTTGTTCAGCAAGGGAGGTAAGCTTTTAATACAGCTGGATGTGTAATATCACAAAGGAAAAGCACTAGGCTCTGCAAACACTAAGGCTTAACCTAATTTACATCTTTAATTTTAAACTCTATTATGTTAGTAAAATGTAATAAGTAAAAAAGAAAACCTATACACACTAATGTTGTTATAGTCATCTAAGATACAATCATAGAATACTCAGGGTTGGAAAGGATGTTAAGATCATCTAGTTCCAAGCCCACTGCCATTGACAGAGACATCTCACACTAGACCATGTCACTCAAGGCTCTGTCCAACCCGTCCTTGAACACCACCAGCAATGGAGAATTCACAACTTCCCCCGGCAACCCATTCCAGTGCCTCACCACCCTCAGAGGAAAGAACTTCTTCCTCATAGACAATCTAAATGTCCCCTGCTTAAATTTGAACCCGTTACCCTTTGTCCTATCACTACAGTCCCCCAGCATCCCTATAGGCCCCCTTCAGATATTGGAAGGCTGCTATGGCGTCTGAATGCAGCCTTCTCTTCTCCAGGCTGAACAGCCCCAACTTTCTCAGCCTATCTTCATGTGGGAGGTGCTCCAGTCCCCTG
>JARCZZ010035439.1:0-35083 GCA_030323915.1 Brotogeris chrysoptera | reverse complement strand
AATTAAAAAAAAAAACCCAAAAACAAAAAAAAAAACAAAAAAAACAAAAAAAAAAAAAGAAAACAAAAAAAACCAACCAACCAAACAAAAAAAAAAAACCACAAAACAAAACAACCTTATGCAACATTTATTAGTTTTGTATTTTATACTTTCATCCTCACTCTTTAAAGCTTTAGCTCTATTTTTCTGGAAGCAGGCTACAAACATTGCCACTTGCACTGGGATACAGAAAAACACTGGAGATTAGCCTTGCTTTATTCCAGTGACTTGCAGTTTCCAAATAGCTTCTTTCCAGTAACCACAGACAGCAGCATAAATATGAATAAGAACAAAGTAATTTGAAAGAAGAAAGGTCTTTAGCATGAAATGAGATATGAACATACTGAGGAGAACAAAAAAAAAAAACCAAAACCAACAACAAACCACAATCAAAGTACAGAAGTCTGGTTAGAAACCTCCATTTTCATACAGCAGAACACATGCTTTTGGATAAATTGTTTCCCGAAGAATGAATTTTGAGCAAGAAGCAATCTGTCACTCCTGATGTTTAAGTTCTGCATATGTGAACCCAGCTGAATACCAGGTAAGCCGACCAGTTAGCCAACTGAAAACCAGCAGAACAGCCAGTGGAAAACAAGCTGGTTGCAAACTCTTGTTTAGTTCCCCCAACATTTTACATTATTTTCTCCCACAAACACTTTTCCTTGCTAATGCTTAGGACAGAGGGAATCTTGCAGAAAGCTGCAACAGGAATGTTTTTGAGAGATACAAAGAACTATTTTTGCAAACAGAGCTAGAAGGGAATAAGTTATTTTGATCATATAAAAATAATTATTCCATTTCTTTCACTGGGAAACTAGCCACTTTACAGCTTAGGCTGGTAACCCAACCTCTACAAGGATTGTAGCCCAGTGTTAAGACATACTTTTTGTGCTTCCGTGAAATCTAAAGAAATAGGGGAAAAAAAAAACCCAAACAAAAGCACACACACACAAGTGCCTATTTCATGTATGTTTCTTATATGCTCATTGGTATCAGCAGCTAATTGTCTGGAGTTGCCTTTTACAGTGCATGCATACTTTTTGGCAAAATCATTACAATAGATTTTTATTTGAAAAAGAATACTAGAGAGAAAACAAAAATGGCGAGAAAGTGTTCAATTAACATCTTAGCTCTTAATTCCTGCAACAGAGAAACATACCACTAAAGAACTTATTGGAGAATGACTGACTGCAATCCTGCCTCACTGCTGGGGCTGAGCAGAGAGTGGGAAGAAGCATTTTGTCATGAGTGTCTTCCAGGAGAAAGTTTGCAGGCTTTACCAAGACACCTAAGCCTGACATGCAGAGAGGTCTGAGTACCTCAGGTACATCGAGCCTGGCAGGTACTGTCAAGACTTCATGCTTATTTGCCTTGCACTTGAAAGCCATAATTTCATCCAACAGATGGGGCTAAGTGTGTAAGAGGATGCTGATGAAAAGGACTCAAGTCTGTAAGAGAATCCCTTCTGTGATCAGGCAAGGCAGCATGGATTTTCCTGCACCATGGGAAGAAAGGGCCTTTGGTACTTCTGGATGACAGGAAAGGCTGTGCTGCAAATCTGATTCTGCTAACCTCCACTTTTGGGCTGAGTACAGTTAAGGCTCTTGGCACAATAATAGGAGGGTAAGAAATCAGCCTTTACAGCTCTTGGCTTAACTTAAGCACATTCTTTTAATGGACCAAGGTTAAAAACACTATAGGTAGCCTTTGTTTTTATGTTAAGTTATTGCTTTAAAATTTGCCCAGTCTCCATAATCAAGTTTCTTTCACCTTCCTTTTTCTGAAAACAAAGCTCTGAGATGCGGACGACATCCCAGCAGACAGATCTTCAATAGCTACGGCAGTAGCAGAGTGTATATCTAACAGCTTCTAGCCCTTACTCAGCACCAAGCTGCTGTGCAGTTCAGAGATAATACTGACAGTGCTTTGAGAATATGTAAAGGTATCTCTTCTTACAATATTTATATTAGTTTTAGCATGTTCTTAACTGTTCAAATCAGAGGTGGCTGTTGGGTGGATTCAACACCAATCTTTGACTACTTAACACATCTCTGGGAAATTCAGTAAAACTGACATTTTGTGCCAGCAATGTAGATAGTCAGAAGCTGTGAATTCCCTAAATTTACTGCAAGATATGATGGGGAGATCAGGTAGTGATGATAAATCTCAAGGGCTGCCACAAAACACCTGTCAGATGATATTTCTCACACAAACAGGAAGTGCTAACTTGGTATCTGTAACATCCTGTTACAATTTATTGCCATGACAAAATAAAATAATTCAGTGCTTTGCAGCAATTCTCACAGGATAACAGCTATTCCCCTTCACATTCTCTCTGCCTTCTAAAACCACATTTTCTCATCCAACTTTATTTTAAAACCACATTTTCCCATCTGACTTTATTTTAAAAAAGGATTAAATTAATTACATCTGAAGTAATTAGAAATTTAAGATCTTTTCATTCACTTCTCTTAGACACAAAGCTTTAGAATATATTAAGATGATGGTAGGTCTAGTGCTCTCCACAGAAACCTGAGAGACTAATTGATTTTGATGGAAGGCACACATGCCTCTGAAAGCAAATACAGCCATTAATCCTTCCCCGTATACAAATGATCTGTTTTGTTATTTAACTACTGACTTGTTAAAGTGTGGAGTAAGAAAGATTCCAATATTCTCAAACCCACAGACAGAAGAGGTGCAGACTAAAGCCGGCCTTGCCCTAATGTGCTCCTTACACCCCCTTCACCCTTCAGCATTTACAGCCCTGTCTGGAAACTCTTCTGTGGTCTGGCTGAGCACTGTCCAAACAGACAGAACTCTGCCCTGGCAGAAGTGTTACTGGAGATCTTCATTCAATGCACCAAGAGAAATCGGGCACACTGTATAAAAACAATAGGCTTGAAACATCTCATTGACCACAGGTTTCCTGCATTACGTCTGTTTACAGAAATACTAACTTTAAATGTGATTTATGTACTTACTGCTGAATGAAGGTACATCGGAATATGATGTATTCATTCCTTAATCATAAGAACACTAACTCGCTTCACAAAACAAGTAGCAAATACACTGATAACTCATGCTATGATGCTGAATTAAACTGGCATTAAATTCCAGCCTCAGCACCAACTGGCAAGATAACATGGTGAGCAAGCTGAATTGCTGATCACGGCACAAGAAAACATACTGGCAACGCACAGTGCGGCACTCAGAAGAAGAAACTGAGAACACAAACTTTTTCATCTGGTTGTTTCACACCAGACCCATCCCCTGTGCATCCTGGCTCCATTAGATGGTTTGGCCTGACAGCTGTGTACAGTCAATGGTCACAGTCTGTTCTCCTAATCTAGCAGATTAAAAATATACCCCAATGACTAAAGAAGCATAATGATTTTTTTCTCATACTGTAAGTGCTGTCTGACACAATAGCCTGAAGATCGTAACTTGAAGATAACCTAGACAAATATTAAATAGTATTTAAAAGATAACATATATAAATATTAATATTGAAATCAGTGTGCAAATACACAGGCTGCAACACAAATGGGAGTTGGACAAGTCAGAAAAAGTATTTTAGAGAGGAAGTTTTGGTACATCAGTAAAGTTATCATCTATGGAAAGAACTGTAATGTTCCCATACCCAAACACCAAATTTCAAAGGGGCATTCACAGTATGCTGAATTGGATCAGCTCTCAATAAATGTTTATTTCACAAGTCACCTACAAAAAAGCCTATAATGATTTTTTTTCTAGAACTTTAACATGAATGACCGGCAAGTGTTTAAATGAGTTTTTTAAAGCAATGCAAAGCAGACAAAGAAGCCTCAAGACGAAGAAAATCTGAAGGCACTAGGGTATGGCTTTAGAAGCCTGAAGATTAAGGGCTTGTTACGTTGCAGAGCAGTTAATACACTTGAACTTATGCATGGGCTAATTTCTCCCAGATGAGTTAGAGAGGTGGGCAGAAGACTCATGATTAATAATCATCCTAATCTACTTTCACCATTCCTGCACTGAGGCTTTTAACTGAATGAGATTTAGAAGCAAAGCAGGAGAATTTGAGCCTGTGTGCAAAGGATGACAATGAGAAGGTTTTCATTACACATACTCCATCAGGGCTGTCTCGTTAAAGCTCATTAAAGGAACTCCCCTTTCCATACACATCCTTCAGCATCCCTTTATGAGACCTGCTGTCACCCATCCGCACGAAAGAAACATGCTAGGCTCTGAAATCATTTGCAAAGCGCTAGAGGGTGGGTTTTAAATGTCACATCTAACCCACAACATCTGGCACTGGCAAGACACTATTAGAAGGTTACCTAGAAAAGACTGTAAAACTTTAACTGTTTCAACAGCATTCAGAAAAAGGGATGATACTCATAGCAAAAACACATCCAGGACCTTCTTTTGTGAACTAGCTTGAGATGCTCCCTTCCGACTAATGAACATGAGCAGAAGAATGGGATGTGTAGGAAAGATGGGATGTATAGGGAATATCCACTTTTGAGACCCTGCATCATTCTCTGCCCTGAAGACAGCATGCTACAGGGTGGTATTACGTTCTTTGTGGCCTGAATTTCCATGCTACATTATACAATATATCCTACTGTCCTGTATTATATTACCGTATTTGCAATTGTTCAACACTATGCAGTAACCACCGCACCATTCTGTCCCAAACTGTGCGACAGTTCTGGTGCTGAAACTGGGACTAGTAACCTGGAAAATGCCTGCAGTCTGTTTTGCTGGGTTGAGTGGTAGCACAGTCACCAGTGTGCAGGGGTTTGTGATACTATTAAAGGCTCAAACACATCTTAAGAAAACTGTAATAAAGATCTGTATTCAAATGGAAAAAATAAAAATGCCCTGAGAGACAGGTACTCAGCCCAACCCCATGGCAGATGTAGCGGCAATCCCCTCACATACACTGACTATAGAAAAGGTCTGCAAAAAGACACATAGGACTGCGGAAAAATAAATTGTCACAGCTGGAGGAGGGGAGTCAAATTAGAAAAGTCATGCTGAGTTAAGAGAAAACAGGAAGAAATCAAAAATGAGAAGAGTGAACAAATGGCATATTCCAAAAAGATTTTAAGTAACATTTGAAAATAATCCAAATACAGGTATTTGATAGAAAGATCCATTTTCAGAAACCAAACCATGAGCACAATTATTTTGAAGGTTTGGTACCTAAATGCCAGCAAATAATGTCCTTCCCTTTCCCACAGCATAGCAAAGAGGGAACTCCAGCAAATGAGTTGGATTACAAAACCTTCATTTTCCTATTTTTGTGTCCTTGGAAAGATAAAGATAAATATTCAGGAAAAAATTTAGACATTACCTTTTTTGATGGATTATCTACACTGTACTTTCTACTTTTATATTTACATATAAAAAAGCCCATAGGTAAACCAGAATTCCATATGTGAAGTGCAAGAAACTAAAGTATCCAAATAACCCAAGCATACACATAACGAAAAACCCCATGAGAATCAAACCTCTAAAAGATACACTGTATACATACCTTCTTTCTGTGAGCTGTCTTACTATCACTCGTATCAGCACCTACATCTTGGTATTTAATATTCAAAGAAGCTGAAAAACTTTGCAAATTCTTTGGGCTCTGTACAGTCATATGCCATGAAAAACAGCTTGCAAATACCTGACATACTTAGTATCCAGCAGATCTCCATACTCACATGCGTGAAATCCAGAAATACAGAAAAACAACAAGGATAAACAAATTCAGAACAGGGTCAAGTCTAAATGTGCTATCTATATAAAGGCTTTCTGATACTTCAGAATGCTGGTCTTCCCTTAGTGACTAAAGAGATTGCTTTAACATAACACTGTTGGAGGTAGTATTGCACCAGAACAAAACAGAGAAGAGTGAAAGCACAGATAGGAAATCAGAATTAAAACCAGTAAGATATTGTACCTCTATCATAAAAAGGCAAAGAAACAACAGATGGAAACTAGGTCACTGTCTAGAAGAGTAAAAAAACTTGAGTAGCAAAATTACACAGCAGATTTTCAGGGATAAGGACTCCTCAATTAGGTTTCCTTTTTCTGCACAGTTGCACAAGACAGAGATTGCCTTTATCCCTGTTTCTCCCTGACATGCCACCCCTTGGTCCATGGTTGGGACACACAAATATTTTACCATCTGTAGTACAGTTTATATAACATACTGTTTATAAGGGAACGGACTAGCGCTAAAAGACAAGGAACACAACATAAAATACATAAAACCCCAATGCCTATTACCAGTTAATCATACAACAGCTTTTCACTGCTAGTCCCACCCCCCACGCCCGTCCCTGAAAGGGGTTCCACCTGGTGTTTTCTGCTAGCTGGCTAGAGAGGTTTTTCATCTTTTGTATTCATGCATGTCTTGAACTGGAGTGGTCACTTAAATTCATGCAACATAATTCGTCAAAGTCTTCACACCCATGCTTATGTACTAAAACCAAAAAAATCAATCACTGCCATATTTTGTTTTGCACGATCAAGGCGGCGAGCACTTTGGATTTGGTTCTTTGCAAATTGGTAACAAGTCTCTAGATGATATGGAGGAAAAGCAAAGTAAAACACTGATGCCCAGGCCCCAAAAACAAGGTTTCACCAATGAATTGGTCAGATATGTTGGGAGTCTTGGGAACCTGGAGGTAGATGCTGTTACTTCCAAAGACACCATCCTTGGCTTTCTTTATCTCCTCTGCTTCAGGAATCTTTAGTCACACAAGAGCAGCTTCTTGACATTAGCCTTTGAGAACAGAAGGTTCAATAGTTACTTAAGCTAACTTCTGTTGTGTTTTGTTTGGGGTTTTTTGTTTGGGTTTTTGTTTTTTTTGTTTTGTTTTTTTTTTTTTACTGTGAGGATGATGAAACCTGCTTTAGATGGTCCTGCTTGAGCAGGGGATTTGGACTGTAAGGGATCTTATATGGCAAAACTTCATAAGCATTCGTAATAAACATACAGATACTTGGCTGTAATTTCATTTTGTTTAATTGTTCTTAATGCTTTACTCTTAGATAATGGGGCAAATTCCTCATGACTACCAAAATAAACTGCAGCCTCAAGCAAATTAACAGTTCTGAAACACAGCTTTTTTACCAAAAAAGGATTTGGGGATTTCTGTTTCTCTGTTTAGGAAGCTCTTCAATATAATCTACAAACAAGCATGCAATGAAACAGAAAATTGTGAAAACATAACACACTAAAGTAATGTTTTTAAGCTACACAGTAGAAGAATCAGTGTGGCAAAATACATAGACAAGAACTAAGCTGGATTCTAAACAAAGTTGGAAGTTAATCAACTTCCACATGATTAATACAACACCACAAACTATATTGGGGCCTCTATAATGTTTACAAAAAAAATAGATAATTTGGTTTTTTATGAAAACTGGCTTAAGTCAGTGAAAAACTATATATGCAGGCAAAATCTTCATGTGAAAACAGCTTAAGTCTTGTAACCCAGGCTTTAAGTGAACTATGGCAAAGAAGGAAGTAAAATAAAACCGGAACTGCACACAATGTAAACTGAGAATTGAACAGTGTACTTCTAAATGGCTTTTCTATAGTGCTTAATGCTAGCTAGTACATTAACCCTCACATCATTCCTCAGGCGTGCTGTTTATCCCAGTTTGCTGACCGGAAATTGAAGTACAGAAAGATTAAGACAAATAGCATAAACCCAAAAGAAAACAGACAGGAAAAAAACACAGACAAGCAAATGAACAAACAAAAAAGGCCACTGGTTATTGGAGTACCAAAATACACATGATTTTCAGTTTTCACCCCTTGGAAGTGTAATCCACTTACAGCAGTCATGACTATCACATTCTGTATGTATTTGTATAGTAAATACAAGCATATTCCTAGAGAAATATTTGTTGCCTTTCTTCTTTAATTAGAAATTCTGTTTGCTTTTATGCGTAGGAACCAGCACTGCTGTCACCCACACATGGTGCCACCAATCCAGGATTCTTCTGAAATGATGCAATGACTGAAATGAAGAGCTAAAGATCCATGCTGTACTTGAGGAACATGCTATATGTCTATGGACCCCAGTACTATACTTCCAGTTCATGAGCAAAACTCTTGCGGAAACTAAGAATTCACCATTTAAAGCAAACAAACAAAAAGCCTAAACACCCCTAATGCCACAAAAAAACCATACAAACAAAACATCATTGCCAAATACAACTTACACTAGAAGGTTTGGTCTTTTGTACTGCTTTTTGAAGACTTGGGAATAAAATCTGCAGTAAATTCACTTACAAAGATCAAGATGTTCAAGACACAGACTTGTAATTAAAAATTCAGAGACAATCTCAGTAATCCCAAGTATCTGCCCAGGTTTTCTTTATGATTTTGCATATTATGAAATGACATAGAGAAGGTGAAGAGGAATGAGTATGTAGTTTCTTTCACTGGAAAAAATTAGAAAGCCTGTAATAAAATCACAAGCTTGAAGCAGCTAGTTTGAGACCATGTGCAAGTTTGTTGTAGGACTGTGTCACACAACATTTTGGGTACTACAAGTCTCATAGCTTCTAAACCAGCTAGAAAATAGAAAATAGGGGGGCAGAAAATGAATCAGTGGTGGGTTTTAAATGAAGATCTGTCATGCTTGGAAGGGACAAGTTATGTGGAGATTACCTATCCAAAGAGAACTTTTTGGAGACTCAGAATATGTTCATGACAGATAACAAATACTAAATTCAGAAAGCAAGCACAGAAATCAATACAGCTACCAAAGACAACAGTAGTGAAGACTGAACCATCTGAATCACCACTTTTCCCAGAGTAAACACACTCATCCTAAAACTAATCCAAGCAGAATCCACCTTGCTGAAAAACTCCCATCATCTCTCCTATACTTAGCTATGTGTGACCAGCACTTAAACATCTGCTTGGTGAGGACAGCACCAGACACTACAAGTTTGGAGATTGTAGTTCTTTAGACTAAAAGCCTCCTCCCTACACTATCCTTACATGCAGCTACTGATGTTTCCTCAGCGAGTGAACCCTCCAAGCTGGACCCATGATAACAGCTAAACCCTCCAGGAGAAAGAGTCATAGAATAATAGGTTGAAAGGGACCTAAAGGATCATCTGGTCCAACCTTTTCAGGCAAAGCATGACCTAGACTCCCAGCACCCTGTACAGCTGAATCTTAACAGTGTCCAGTGTTGAGGAATCCACTACCCTAGACTCCCAGCACCCTGTACAGCTGAATCTTAACAGTGTCCAGTGTTGAAGAATCCACTACTTCCATGTGGAGATTATTCCAATGGCTGATTGTTACCAGTGTGAAAAAAATTTCTCAGTCAGAATCTCTGCAGGCATAACTTGTGCCCATCACCTCTCATCTTTTCCGTGTGTAAGGAACAAGCTAAAAATTTTGAGTCTTGGTCCTCTTGTTCTACCATTCATCCTCCACAGTTTTGGGGTTTTTTACATCTACAGAGCTCATGGAGTTAATCTTGCTCTATTTATGGCAGGTTAGAATCAAACCCTGAAATACTGCTATCTAATTTCCAAGCCTCTCCAGTGCACACACAGCAATCTAAAGTGTAAAAACATCCTTATTGATTTAATCCTTCGTAAAGGCATATATTCTCTCTGCATGTATAATTACAGCACTTCATACACAACGCCCACTAAGACAACAAGGTCATTTCCCCACTGAGGACTACTAGACGTGAACATCTGTCAGTTAAACAAGTGTCACTAAGTATATCAGCCTGAAGGCTTCACTTATCCACTCAGAATGGGAAAGAAGAGTTATATCTCAGGTTTATGGGGTGACATCTGTTTGAGTGACAGATGCCTGTGCACAAGAGTGATGAATACAGTGTTTTATTGAGAGTAATCACCTCCAAAAGACTTTACCCAGCAAACTAATCATTCTTTCTCTTCTGATAAGCAATTTTCATACTTTTAAAATCCCATTTACCAGGGATTGAAGATGCAAAATTTAAAAGAGCTGCATATGTTAAAGTAAGGCAGCCTAAAGCTTTTAGAGACACTGTGTTATCTGTGCCTAAGCCTAAATCTTGGTGTTTAGATCTCATTATCTTGGTTTGACCATGAATCGTGCAAATTTGTTAAACATTCAGCAAAATTTGTATTAGAATTAAGGAGTGCTTTGGGTATGTGCAGTTTTGGGATATTTATTTTTACTGCTGAATGCTACACTAATGTGCAACAGAATTGATCATTGTATTGAATTAGCTATTATTTGATGATTATCTCAAGCAGAACAGAACAACCCCAAAGTAGCAGGGAGACTTACCCTAAAAACAAAATCACACTGATTAAATCCAGGAAAACACAGCTTTAGACTTTGGTAAAGAGTACTTTTAATTTTGTTTTGTTAGAACTTAAACACCTATTGGGGAGGCTGTTCATTACTGATAGGATGCTTTAATACCTGTGAAATATTTTATAAAGGATTTTGTTCTTCATTAAATTATCTGGACTGATTGAACAAAGGTCTTCAACAATCTGTTGTTTCAATGTCTTTCCTATTATACAGCATTTCTATAGGACGAATATCTAAGTAAACTGTGTAGTCTCTTACTTAAACAATCATTACAAAAAAAAAAAAGCCACAGCCTGAGAAGAAAGATCAGAAGACTTGGAAAAATGGAAACCAAAGCTCTCTGTGCAAAGTACCCATGGGATAGCTGAGTCAAGTGCAGGTTCCCCTTTAGAAGATGATACAGCAAAGCTGTTAGTGACTTCGGCATCACATCGAGTCTCCTGGCAGAAAATGAACTTTCTGTAACATGTATTGGGTAATCCAAAACATAATATTTGATCGCCTTTTATTGATCTGAAATGCCTACAGAAATAAGTGTTTGATTTTAAAATAATTTAGCAAAACACTGCAACATGCCACCCTGCCTCAAACACCTTCCAGCCCTGTCCTCTTCTCCCTGAGGAAATGGTGATATTAGACAACTCCATCATCTCTCCTAGTTACATGATACATCAGATTAAAAGCAGAGGAGCTGCAGGTCTGTAATCCCTACTGGAAAACTAGTTTACCTGCATCAGAAATGAGTTGGCTGGGACCAGTGGGGGAAATACACCCTGGGGACTAGTATGAAGCATTTTAGCAGTTGTTTTGCAACTCCAAGTAAAATGTTTACATTTTGAAAACTTCAACATACACAATTCCCACCACTAACAGGCTCATCAAAGCTACTTAAAAAAAAAAACAAAACAAAAAACAAACAAACAAAAAACAAACAAACAAACAAAACAACTCATTCAGAGAATAGGGAAAAAGTGCAATTACAAACTTCTCCAGTGTCTGGGGAGAAAAAAAAAATAATGCTGATGCACATAAATTTGTCCAACCTAATTCATTAATGCTCCTCAGGTCTGCAACTTCACAGAAACCCAATAGATTTACTATGACTTCTGAAACTTATCCCCAGGAGTGCTGGATGTTTCTACAATGGCTCCTTGGACACCCAGGACCAAGGCCCAACCCACCCCTTGGTCCCACCTCTATGAAAAGGCTGGATTTTTTTTATTTTTTTTTTTCTTCATAGCAGCTGTATGGGGCTGTGGTTTGGATTTGTGCTGGAAACAGTGTTGACAACACAGGGATGTTTTCGTTACTGCTCAGCAGCTCTTACCCAGAGGCAATGTTTTGCAGAACAGTTGCAAAATGGAGACTTCTACAGAGGCCCCATAGAAGAGACTTCTCCATGACAATATACTCTCCAAAATAAATTTGGGAAAATAAACTTGAAGAAAAACAAGAGACAGATGTCTGTATCTCAGCTCTTTTCCACCCAAACCAGATAATTTTTCAGATGCTTACAATTTCAGTCTTATTTTTGAGATAAATTTAGCATATTAATTCTTACTTCATAAATAATTTTTTAAAGCTTTGAAATAAAAAAAAAAAAGATTAGAGGGGGAAAATGCTTCATGCTTCCCAGTAGACATTTATGTGCAATCACACAGATCTTTTTGTGATAGATGCTAAAAATGTGAAAACTAACACAAGTCATCCTTCAGATTACAGCTAAGTCTTCTGGTTGACAAAAAAAGCTACAGAACTTTCCAATTTCCCATTAAATTATTTTACAGTATATTTACTATTTTAAAAAGAAGCATAACTTAAGTATGAAAAATTATATCGCTGCAGTATTATATTTAGTATATAGAGCAGACGGGATAGGACTAGCTCAAGTCAACAGACAAAAATTCTTCCACTAATTTTTACATCAATGTGCCACAGTTTATTTGCCCAAACATGTAAGACAAAACAATGATACTTAAATAAATAAAAATGTAGCCATTAATTGCGTTCACATTGAAAGTATTTTTAGCTTCCCTGCTCAAGGTCAAGGATAATTTCATGAGCTGCATTCAGATCTCCTGCACCCAGATTAAGTCACTAAGCCAAAGAAATCAAAGCCAAAATCCTCACTGAAGCAGAGAGCAGCATTACATGGCCAAAAGCCCCAGGGGGCTGTTAAAATGCTGGCATGTTCTTTCATTCTGGGCTGTTACAACACAGTTTCCATATGTACCTATCACACTGAAAATTGGTATCAGAAGAATTATATCAGAATAAAAACTTGACTATATGCCTTAACGACCAAGAGCAGTCTTTTAAGACAGAATAAAGCATAAAAGACCTGATAAGAAGCTCAGTAGCACCTTAGCATGAAATCAGCATTACAACTGTGATAAGTATTTTTGATGAGAAAGCTGGGGCTGTTCATCCTGAAGAAGAGAAGGCAGCGTGGAGACCTCCTAGCAGTCTTCCAGTATCTGAAGGGGGTGTATAGGGATGCTAGGGAGGGACTCCTCATGAGGGACTGTAGTGAGAGGACAAGAGGTAACGGGTGCAAACTTAAACAGGGCAAGTTTAGGTTGGATATGAGGAAGAAATTCTTTACTGTGAGGGTGGTGAGGCACTGGAATGGGTTGCCCAGG
Source organism: Brotogeris chrysoptera (assembly GCA_030323915.1). Lineage (NCBI taxonomy): Eukaryota > Metazoa > Chordata > Aves > Psittaciformes > Psittacidae > Brotogeris > Brotogeris chrysoptera. The sequence continues at coordinate 22,060 of JARCZZ010035439.1, read as the reverse complement.
GAAGCTGTGAATGCTCCATCACTGGCGGTGTTCAAGGCTGGGTTAGACATAGCCTTGCGTGGCATGGTTTAGTGTGAGGTGTCCCTGCCCGTGGCAGGGAGGTTGGAACTAGATGATCTTAAGGTCCTTTCCAACTCTAACTATTCTATGACTCAATGATGTTGACAAGACTATCTTAACTTTTGAACAAGTAATACTGAAAGAAGTATTTTTCTTAATCCCCAACTTTCAACTTTATAGACTAAGCTGACATATGGGTAAAAGGAATTTAATTATCTATGTAGCTCTAAAACACTTCTAAGATCTTCAGAATAAAAATATTTCACTATAAACACTACACTGTAAATATGGGAGAGTAACTTCACTTAACTTCTCTGCTTTACAGTTAAATCAATCCAAACTGCTGTGGTTACAAGAGTTACCTATTTTAAGTATGTAGCTGCTGAAAGCAACTAGAGCAGCACTTCCCTCCCCCTCCCCCCATTCATCTGCCCTTATCATTGTTTTCACATTATTTCATGTTTTTCTTAGTTAAGTATATTTCACATTCTTTCTCAAGAATTGCAGCATTAAAACAACAACTTATACTTCAAGGTATTTTAAATTACAAGAATATAAAAATGTATGCAGCCAATCAGCTTACTATTATAAAAGGAAACCTGAATTCAAGGCAAATTAAATTAAAACAAGACCAAACTGATGGATTTTTAAAAGGTGTATTTCATGTTAATGATATCCTAAAGCAGTCAGGCAACCCCTGCACTGTGCCCAAGAGCATTCTGACTCAACCAGCTGCCAGAATACTGCATCACACATTGCACGCTGAGCACAGACAAAGACTGTCCTGGCTAGACCCACCACATGCAAGCTTCAGGTATTTGCCTTCTTCCTCTTATCATAGAATCATAGAATAGTTAGGGTTGGAAAGGATCTTAAGATCATCTAGTTCCAACCCCTCTGCCATGGGCAGGGACACCTCACACTAAATTACGCTACCCAAGGCTCTGTCCAACCCAGCCTTGAATGCCACCAGGGACGGAGCATTCACAACTTCCCTGGCCAACCCATTCCAGTGCCTTGCCACCCTTACAGTAAAGATTTTTTTCCTCCTATCCAATCTAAACTTCCTCTGGTTAAGTTTAAACCCGTTACCCCTTGTCCTCTGACTACAGTCCCTCATGAAGAGTCCCTCCCCAGCATCCCTATAGGCTCCCTTCAGATATTGGAAGGCTGCTAGGAGGTCTCCACTCAGCCTTCTCCAGGATGAACACCCCCAACTTTCTCAGCCTACCTTCATACAGGAGGTGCTCCAGGCCCCTGATTATCCTCGTTGCCCTCCTCTGGACTTGTTCCAACAGTTCCATGTCCTTTTAATGTTGAGGACACCAGAACTGCACACAGTACTCCAAGTGAGGTCTCACAAGAGCAGAGTAGAGGGGCAGGATCACCTCCTGAGCATCATTCTGTCTCAGCCAACAAAACTCACATGATGACACACATTAACTGTCTCACCTGGCAAACATCTTAATGTTGCATTTTTTTCATTGAAATTAGGGTGAAATTATACTCTTCCCTTTGCAAAGTTAGTTTATACAATTTCTCTGCTTCCTCTCTATGCTCTGTTCCTTCTGTTTTCATCCATGTAAGATACCTCCCTTTGTTTTGAGATGGGAATTCTGTGGGGTTCAAGCCCATGTGAATATAAGAAGCCTAGCTTCTGAAATTCTTGGCATATAAAGTCCAGCCTGGGGAAAGTCACTGCTTGGTATTGGATTTAGTCTTGTACAAAAATAATTGTGGAGATTTCTCTCCTACCTCTTTTCATAGTTGGCACAAAATACCACACACATACAGCAGTTTTGCATGTCCAGCTCATTGGCATGTTCAACCATTAAAGTCTTTCCCAACTTAAAAAGAGCCTGTTAGGAGCTGTAACAGCTAGATAACATTCAGAAACCTTTCAAATAAAATAAAGCAAAAGCAGGCCTACTTTGGCCAAGTGTGGTATTAAAACTACTTTTCTTTTATCTTTCAGCAGTAATTTTTCTTTAGCCAAAATGATATTAAAAAAAAAGTGGTCATTTTGATAAGAAAAAAAAATCACAAGATACTTCACGATTAATTTGTTTTCATTGCATAATCCTTGAAAAAAATATAGTTGGCAACAGTAGAAATTGGGATTAAAAAGAAACAAACAACAAAAAACAATCCCAAACACTTCTAAAGAGAATTTTATTTCAATTATCTTAAAGAGAAACAATTAAACTAATGCACAAGAACTGACACAAGAGTTCCATGAGTTACGAGCTTGAATCATCTAAACCATAAACCAATTAAGAATTTATGACAAGAAGGCAACATTTACTGAGGCACTGGTCTAAAAATCAGTAGTGTTGGCATTAGGAGAAATCCAAAAGTACTGTTCAACTCAACTGATGGCATACTAATGTTTGGAATACTAAAATTATTTCTGCTGCAAGCAGAGAAACAAACATTAGCACCCAGCGCATGAGTACAATAGAAAAGGAGGGAGAAGATTTTTTGTGTGACAAGTGGTATACTACAAAATATATAAAAGATACAATCGTTTTTCATTTAAAATGAAAGTCATTTTTTCCCATTCCTCCTGCCATGGTTCTACCAACTTTCAGGTATGGCTTGGAAGACTGCATAGAAAAGCCTCCCAAGATTCAGTTTGCCTTTCTATTGGGAAAGCTTTTTATTCATTGTGAAGAAATATAAGACGGCTGCTTTTCCTATTACCAGCTGTCATGGTAAAGCTAAGCTGGGCTGTTAGTTTTCCCTGTGCAGTGCATTTTGAAAAGTGTGCTCCTCCATGGAATTTGTGTGTGTGGTATGCTTACTGTAGAGTTTTTGTACTCACATGTTGAGCGTACAGTCCTTCTCATCTTTTTCTATTATTATTTAAAACAGTTGTGTACTATGTGCATAAAATTCAAACTGTCTCATCCTCTATTTTAAATAGAACACTAGTCTCTCAATCTACCCATGGCAGATTTATGCCTTCATCAGGAAACCTGGGATTTAAAACTTAGTTTGTTTCACAGAGTAAAAACTCCAATTTGAGTAGCGAGATTATCCAGTTCCCCAAAACCACACCAAACGATTCATTGCTGAGGTGTTGCATACATATGTACACTTATACAGTAGAAACTATTATATTTAACACACACCAGCAGAAAAACAAAGGTGGAAATTGACTTCAAAAGCTCTGTGCTCATAAGGATGCTGCTGCAAAAACTGACCACTGTTTGATCCCCAACATGCAACACGTCAAGGAAAATACCAGAGGGTTTAGGGCTGAAGGAAGGTGAAGAAAGAGAGAGAACCATCAGCTGCTTCATAACCATCCTTCACAGAAGTCTCAAGAAGATTTCAAGTGAATTACGGACCACATTAATCCCAGCTCCACGCCTGACTCCTTCAGTGACCCACCATAAAGGATAAGAATAAATTGGTAAGGTGCCTGATGACACAGGACCCAAACATGGAGCAGGTGCCTTCAGTCCCCCTGACACTCAGTGGTATTCAGAAATAGCACAAACCTCTGATTTCTGTGTCTCTTGATGTTCCATGTACATGGCCAAGGATTTGACCCTAAACAAATAAAAAAAAGTGAATGCTGTAATACACACTGAAAAAAGCCAAACTCCCCTCAAAAAAGTAATAAATCCCAAAACAAATAAAAAGCCCTCCCCATTAAAAAGAAACAGGAAAAAAAAGAATGAAAAAAATGAAGAAAAAAGGAAGATAAAAAGAAGGAAAAAATAGGGGAAAAGAAAAAAAGGAAGAAAAAAGAAAACAAGAAGGAGAAAAAGGAGTAAACAAAAAAGAAGAAAACAAAAAAGAAGGAGGAAACAAAGAATAAGTGTAATGGATTCAGCAGTAGCAGTCTTTTTTCTCCTTAGTAGCTGGTGCAGTGCTGTGGTTTTGACTTTCAGCCTGAGAACAACGCTGATAACACCGATGTTTTTAGTTGTTGCTAAGTAATGTTTACTCTGACCAAGGACTTTCTGACTCTCATGCTCTGCCAAGGAGAGGGAGAAGCCTGGAGGAAGCAGAGAGGACACCTGACCCAAACTGACCAGAGAGGTATTCCATAGCACAGCACGTCATGCCCAGTATATAAACTGGGGGCAGTTACCCAGAAGGGCTAAATCACTGCTTGGGCCAGACCGGCTATCAATCGTGATGGTGATTGATAGATGGTGAGCAGTTTTACTCTCTTCTTTGTTGTTTCCCTTGTCATTGCAGCAGTGGTTTGTGTTATACCTTAGTTACTGGACTGTTCTTATCTCAACCCGTGGGAGTTACGTTCTTTTGATTCTCCTCTCTATCCCTCTGGGAGCAGGGGGACGAAATGGGGGGAGTGAGCAAGTGGCTGAGTGGTTCTGGGTTGCCAGCTGGGCTTAAACCATGACAATAAGAGAAAAAAGAAAAAAAGAGAAAAAGAAAATAAAGGGAAAAAAAAAGAAAAGATGCTTTTAAGAAAGAAAAAAAAAAAAAAACCAAAACAAACAACAAAATCCAGTCAATGAAGGTCAGGTCAACATAAATATAGAGAAAATATGCTGCTGAGTTTATACACAGTATCCAAGTATCCAAGCTTTGAGATTGTTTTCAATGTCTTAAAACAAAAAAATATAAGTAAATTGTATTTTCAAAGGATCCACACAGATAGTTACACACTTTCACAGTCCAGTATTTACAATGTTGAATCTCATCAGGAGGGCAGCATGGTTTACACCAAAAAAAAGCTTAGTAGAGTTGGTAAAACAACTGAAATAAAACTGTTTTGCTGAACTAAATTTTTCACGATTTCACATGTGTGATGTGGCTGAAGGATGTAGTGCACCCCACAGGCATTTTAGAGAAAACACACATTCCTTTTACTTCTGTACCATTGCTATGGTCTTCCAAGGAAATCAAGAAACAGTCAAGTTTCCAAAACACGCTTAATGACCTCAATTATTACTATTTTTAAAAATAAATATCAACTCAAACATTTCTCCTCAGGTCACTGATCCGAGGCAACACAACACAAGCGTGGGGACATAATACTGCAGATCACAGCTGAAGTTAAAAGTGTAAGTGTAAGGAAGAAGAGGTGGGGAGAAAAAAAGCAAGTATCAAGAGTCTGGCCAACCACTCACACGGAACAACTTTGCTTAATGCATTTAGAGTCACTCTCGGGTAGAAATAGCAAAGCATTTGCATGAGAGAGCTGAGATGCAAGTAATGAGGCCACTGTCTACCAGAGAACTCCCAGCAGGAACCAGGGTTGAGGTTCCTGGCAGGATAACTCGGAATCTGCCAGAAGCTGCAGGAGTCAGATGAATCAGACCCTCAAACAAATGTCCAAGTGGCAGAAAAAAAGAGAAAAATTCTGTAATGTGAAAGCCACCCTGCTTGTGTGACTAACTACACTGAAATAAATTTTAATAGTCAGTGCCACAGGACATTTTAGTTGTGTTTTTTAAAAGCAGCTCTGAAGAGCAACGTCTGTTTCCTAAAAATACAGCCCAGCTCTTTAGCAGAGCTCTTCACCACTAGGTCACAAACCAGCGTGCAGGCAGTCAATATTTATTCCTCAGCTCAAGAGACTGATAGTAGCAGGAGACTTGTGGAAGGATAGGACTTGCCCAGTGCCAAAAAAAAATGACATGAAAAGAATACAAAACAAAGACACATGGGAAGTTATTACGAGTAAAAAAATTTCTTGGTGACTAAAAAAAATACACTTATTGCTGCTAGCTTTATAGTCAACAGCCTTATCTAGGAATTTTTAATTACAACCTTTCCTACAATGGAAATGTGCAGACTGAGTCAATAAAATTACATAGTAAAGGAAAATACCAGTTTTTCTAGCAAAAATTACTTTTTAATTACTAATGCACTTGTGTCAGAGACCTTGTCAATTTTCTTGACAAAGCAAACAAATTAATATAGAGAAACAGAGTGCTTGCCTGCTTACTCAGAATAAGAATAAACAGCCCTCCTGGACATGAACCAAACCAAGCACTGCATCTGTGAAGGTATTACTGGCACATATTCATAATATGAGGCACCGACTAGCCATGCAGAATAGACAAGACTAAATTATGTCCACATAGAACTGGAATTTTAGGTCTTTAGACTTCAAAAAAAACACAACAGTATCACAGTAAAAGGTGTTTTATTTTGTGACACAATTTTGTGACACAAAATTACAACCATTATGTGAGTTACCCTATTATAAAATAATTCCAATATAATATGTTTATCTCCCTGAAATTGTCTTTGTAGATAGTCTAGTAAAATATTTTTTGCAACAAAGTAATTTAGCAGGAGACAAATTGCTTTGCTCCCATTACAGTTTCTTCTTTACCTAATTTATTTTTGCCTTGACAATGTGTTTTTAAGGCAGTAAAGCAGAAAGCAGTAAAAGAAGCAACAATGAAAGAAGAGACACACAAAGTGATCCTTAATGGATTGTCAGCTCATGAAGGCAATTCACAAGCTGGAGCAAAATAAGTTCTATGCACAAAAGAAATCAATACTCATTACAACATCCTTCTTGCTACACTGCAATTTATCAGCTAAGGAGAATACTGTTGCATTTCATAGGCCTCAGAAAACTAGCTGCTTGCAGAAGCAGTATTTATTCTCTGCAAGTTTCACCCCAGCCAAACTGGAACCATGTATAGTACTCTTTGGCTGACTCCTCAAAGAACAAGTCAGCTTCTTGAGCAACCAAGACCAAGCAGGTACCTCTATAATCTGCGCTCGAGAACCACACGTGACACAAAATACCCCTGGAGTGCTGTCTATCACTTTTACTGCTGCTAATGTCCGTTTAGTTACCAGATCAGTAGTAAACACAAGTAAATATACCATAACTTTAATTATTTAAGTTAAAACTAGGTACATATTAAAACTCCCTGAAGTTTGCACCATGCAATGTGTTTTAAATATCCTAAGGTCCTTTTCAACCCTAATCATTTTATGATTCTATGATTAAAGACAGCCAGTAAAACAGGAAACAATTCCTTTAAAATAAATAAATAAAAATAAAACAGGGACCATTCATATATTTACATTTATGAGCCTAAACATTTTGGAAGTTGTAAAAAACAGTAAGAATTTTGCCCTGGGCAACACTCATAGTAATAATAACACTACTACATCTAGCCTTGAAATGAGTAAATACTTCCCAAGTCCTAAAATTTGTCCTCACTTACTCAGAAGCTCAATTTATTAACATGAAAATTTTCAAATGCAATTCAGATTCAGAGGCATACAGCCCTGCAAACCTATTAATGTGGCTGGAATAAATAAGACTATAGAACCGAGCAATACGAAGGTCACAAACTCACCATTTACCTAATGGAGAATATTCCTGCATTTCAGATTATCTGAAGTCCTTTAATGAAACATAATGGCACTAAATGCAACAACCTCCCCATTAAAGAAGGGCTCATGTCAATTCGCTGCTGTAAGAAGCATTCTCAGTGCAGGCTTCAGTGGGGTGCAAATAGTGCCAGTGATTTGCAATGACGCAAACCAGAATTGAGAGGGCAGATACTGTTTTCTGGGAAAGCAATGAATGATGCTGAACCACCTGCTCTTCCATGGGACAGACCAGAAGATGCTTGAAAATTGTGGATAAGTGTTTTGAGATTGGTTTTGAGTTGATCAGACGTCAATCTATGACTTTTCAATCGATAACTTGAAATCTTGCCCCAGGGAAGTACTAGGGTGCCTGCTTCCCTTCCTCCAAACTGCATGGACAGTATTTAAGATACTTTTGGCACAGGCACAATAATTACATTGTCCATTTCACTGATTAATAAGATGATTAATTTCACTGATTAATAGGAAAAAGTAGCATGAAGGAAAGAACTGAAATGGAAAGAGCAGCACACCATTCTTTTTCATCAGGCTCCTCCATGCACACAAAGCAGCCTGGATACTTCTCAGACACTAAAATATGGGCAGTAATCACAAGATCAGCCCTTGAAGACCTGCTCAGTTCCCCCAAAAGGTAACATTTACTGCTCCTTCCAAAAATAATACAATCAACTCAAAGGTAATCACTCAAAACCACAGTTATTTTGTGCTTCCCAATGCCAGCTATAAAATTCCACAGCCAAAACCACCAATCTTAATTGTAAATATCTGTGACAGTATAACAAAACCACGCTTTCAATTGTATATTGCCATTGGCACACAGGAAATCCCAGAAAATATATATAACCCCCCTCCCAACAACTAACAAACCTGCTTAAATGCATTTTCAGAAAAAAAAATCCTTTTCCTTTTTTTCCCTCCTCCTTTTTATTAGCAACAGCAGTACCAAACCATGATGCAGAACTGAGGAGTAACAGTGAAACTACATGTTTTAAAACCTTTCCCCTAACCAAACAGGCATATTCCACAGCAGATTTTTTTTACCGATAGCTTGCCTTCCTTTTTCTAAGAACGGGGAGATTTTGGTCAGAAGACTTAAGAAACTCCTGCAGTAGAGAAAATTAGAAAAGAAAAAAACTCTTGGGAAGATGCTGCCTACTACTCTGGTAATCTTGGCCATTTATTTTTCTAGAAGATGTCCCAGTAATTACAATGGAACTTTACTAAGAGTAAAATATAAGTTCATGCAGGTAAGGGACTAAAATCTAGGTCTCATCAGCAAACAGTTCTCAAATGCAAAAAGAAACAAGTCTACCACAAAATCTTCTGTTGGACTTCTACCATCTATATAGACTTGGAGCACCACATATTAACATCAGGAAGGTCATAGGAATTAAATAGTATATGAGCATGAATGTGAAAACATGAGAAAGAGAGAGAGCATATGAAGAGGGCATTTCCCTCTTCAAATTAAGAGGGAAAATCATAGAATCATAGAATAGTTTTGTTGGAAGAGACCTTCAAAGGTAATCTAGTCCAACCCCCCTGCAATGAGCAGGGCCATCTTCAATTAGATCAGGTTTCTTAGAACCACATCCAGCCTGGTCTGGAACGTCTCCAGGGATGGGGTATTCACCACCTCTCTGGGCAACCTGTACAAGTGGTTTACCACCCTCATTATAAACAATTTTCTCCTCACATCCAGCCTGAATCTCCCCTCTTTTACTTTAAAACCGTCAACCCCATCCTGTTGCATCTTCCCATCTTTCTTATAGGCCCCTTTTAAGTACTGAAAGGCTGCAATAAGGTCTCCCTTGAGCCTTCTCCAGGCAAAACAATCCCAACACTCTCAGCCTTTCCTTGTAGGAGAGGTGCTCCATTCCTCTGGTCATTTTTGTGGTCCTCCTCTGCACTGTCTCCAATAGGTCCATGCCTTTCCTGTATTGAGGACTCCAGAAATGGACACAGGACTGCAGGTGGGGTCTCATCCGAGCAGAACAGAGGGGCAGAATCACCTCCATTGACCTGTTGGCCAAGCTCCTTTGGATGCAGCCCTAGACACAACTGGCCACCTGGGCTGCAACTACACATTGCCAACTCATGTTCAATCTCTCATCCACCCGTATAAAAACACTTGAATATGTATCATGAACGTGGTTATGAATTTCTTTTTTTAAGAAGCTTCCACATAAAAATGCAGCAGACTGACATCTTTTCCTAAATTATCAACATTTAGTATCACTTTGATATATACAGAATCCTGGAAGATTTGTTTGGGAAAATAGTTTGACCTAATACACACAAACCTAATAATTCAGTGCAAAGGGGGAAAAAAGACCACTGACTATCAGAAGTTGCCACAGGCAGCAGCGGATGCTACTGAACTATGCTGCAGAGTGTTATGAAAACACCTAGAGAGCCCCAGATACAGAACTGCTAACCCTATTAAAGGGAAAAAATAAAAATACAATTTTTAAACATCAGTGCTAATAGATACTAAATTTCAAAAATAGACAGTGAACACAAAAGCCTGAAAAAACCACAGGGACTTTACAGAGGAACTTGCTGGAGCTTTGGATTTATTTCTAAAAGACTTAACCTAAGAGCAGTACGGTGAACAAGAGACATTCACTATGAATATGCTGTTAATGGTTTAAATAGTGGCCTTTGGACTTAGACACAGTTGGACTTGGAAATATCTCTCTGCACATCTCAAGTTTCTCCGGGATCTTCCAGTTCCAGAGCACTGGGTGGAAGGCTTTGGCTGGAGCCATCCATACTCAGCAATAACTGCTTGTAAACCTATTTTGATGAGGATGTGTTCATTATTTGCCACTTCCTACCTACTGCTGATAAGTTTCCACACAAACAATGAAAACAATTAATTGGCAGATTAGGGAAACAAAAGACTTTCCCTTCACGAGTCAGTAGTTTTAAGATTAACATTAAACCACTGATGCACCTCTTCATCCTTTCCCTGCTAACCTCTACCACTCTCACCTTTAAACCACTGCATCCTGGAAATACACCTTAATCCAGACCATCTGCACACAACCCTACTGCTGATATATAAAACTCACAGGAAAAAAAAAAACAAACCATAGCACACACACTATTTCTACTGTTCACAGCTCATCAGACAGTCTGAAGGTCACCGCTTAGGACTTATAGCAGGAGAAAATTAAAGGTTAAAATGTTGTATAACCATTGGACAGGCATAGGCATTTTTCTGTCTGATTTATTTTCATTAGGAAAAAAAAAAAGTTGCATTTAGCAGGAAGAATAAATACCTTAAGTCATTTGAATGTAACTGTAGCTTACTGACAGTCCTGGCTTAAAAGCAATGAGGAAGTTTTCCTCCCAGCATTACTATATTTTTAAAGGGCTTGACACATGCAAAATAAAGCAGGTTGATACGTTGGTAGGCTGACAGAAATACATGTATTTGTGCAAATAGTTCAGATACATGAACCTAAATGAAGGAACTGAATTTTAGAAGTTGAGCAGGAAACCTGCACATATTTAAATAACAGACATACACATACATATACACCTATGTATATTTTATATACACATAAGCACAAAGATGAATGATAATCAGTGGCCAATGTATGTGGCCATTGGACTGAAAAAATATGCTAAAATCCTCTCTGTAATTACAACACGAAACAAAATCAGGAATGGATAACTCATCCCTACTTAGTGCAAGATTTTTGGCAGTCACTTAAGGCTATTTAAATGATTTTTAATAGAACTAGCTGCATCACCTACTAGTAGCCAATTATGTTACATACTTTTAGAGATAATACTAACTCTGCTAATGTGTGCATGCATATATTTATTTATTTATTGACTTCAATATCACTATTATTCCATCTTCAGCACCAAGTCTGGTAAATGCACTACATAGTCTCAATATTTTGAGGTCAAAACCTATTCAATACACCCATGTAATATATAGGTTTTGTCAGACATACCTACAGGCTGACAGTTCAAAAGAATTTCTACCTTGAAAAAAACACAAGGTTTATTGCAAATAAGTTGGGCCTCTCACCAAGACATGCAGAGATTAATTAGCTTACCTATATTACTACATTTTTTTTCTGTGTTTGCACTACATTTTTCTCAATAACAGGCTAGCCAGATGCTTTAATTCTACTAGGTCAGACTTCTTCCTGGCTCTTTGCCACAAACACAGTGTATATGTACAAAAATCAGAATTTGATATATGGAAATACGAAATTACTTGTCTTCTCTCTGTGACAGACCTAGCTCAGAAGTCACCATTTCAGGCCAGTGACATACACAGCCATGTACATCAGAAGAACATGCACAAGTACCAAACCAAGACCACAGACAGCAAGTGTAGCGCTTCCTTTCCAAAACAGGAAAAAGAACAGTAAGTTGCTTTCCCTCTGGTTATCAGTAGGCTTAGTAGAGCCTCATCACTCAAAAGATACCCATCTTCCTTCTCCAGGCACTCCAAGCATACTTAACTTTACATGTGAACTTTCAGCCTGTCAATCATTTACACTCCTTTATCAACCTTATGTACTTCCACTGCATGACCTAACCTATCAGTTGAGAAAACATCAGGGGTAATTATGAAGTTTCCAAAAGGAATTATCACAGATTATAACAAAATTGTCACCTTAATGGGATTTGTCACACTATATTTTAAATTAACTCATTAGCTCTACAGAGGATAACAGTTTCTCTAAAATATAAGGACCTAAACCTGAAGCAGAGTTCATTAGGTAATGAACTCTACCAATTCACATGCAAACCCCAGACATCATGTTCAGGATCCTGGGTTTGCATATTTAAGACAGAAAGCACATGTTGCAAAATACTTCACCCAAGTCTTCCTTTTTATTTTTCTTATGCAATTATTTAAATAATATTATAGAAGTTTTTCTTGTAGTAAGTCATCTACCACACTGTGAAGGTCTGTAATCTGCTCTTGGCTCTTTTTTTGGAAATGACATCTCCTTTTCTCCATTAAAATCAATTCTAGAAAGATCAAAATAGTGGTTTAATCTCAAATAAACACTTTATCAGTTAGTCTAGCAGAATGCTAACCCTGGTTAAAAATGGTAATGAAAAAAATGTATGCAATACTTGTATATAGTACATACACCATATAATACCCTGGCCTTTTCTCAGTGAGGTTTGGGACTTAAGAGGAATGAATAAGCATCTGGATAGCTTTGGAGCCTACAGCACATTAACCATCTACCAGGTTCCTGTTAAATTTGTTCTAAACGTTCAATGCAAGAAAGCCCACAGCTCTCACCAAGAGAAGGATTTTGTATCCCTGAAAACAATATGAACCCTGGGGGGCAGGAGGGCCAAAACAAATTTGTAATACCTGTAATCCCCTTCCAACCACAGGTTATAGTAAGAGAATTACCTTTTTGACATCAGAAATCCAAAGAGGTACGGAAAGGGCCAACTTAAATACAGAGGTGTCATAAGTAGATAAGCATACATGGCTAATTTACTACGTGTATAGTTACAAAATGCTTTTCAAAATGTGTATGAGAACACTAGAGACAGAGATGCTGACAGGAGCATCAGTTGACAACACTTTTCTTCTTTAACATTTTTCCCTCTTCATACACACCAACCCAAGCAGTTAACAGCTGCTACTTAATCCAAATCAGAAGATGTGTACAACTAAGTTTGTCTCTAAAGAAACCACACAAAGGCAATAAGAATGAATTGCCAATCTCCTCAAGAATGCCAAACACTTGTGATATGAGGCTGGAGCTCAGACAACCTGTAATTGCTAACTGCTGCCCCAGTGTGGTGTGTGTTTTAACAGAAGTAAGTATATGGATTTCCAAGAAAAAAAATGATCCTGCTTAACACTTTTCTCATTTTCCTTTATTCTGTCAGGTTTTCTTTTATATCTCTACATAACTAATAGGCAATAGTGTGCTTACTGAAGATTGTTACATGTCAGATTTTCCCTGTACTGGAAGAGAAACACCCAAACACACATTCCTTTTATTTCTCAAGTCAAGTGTTCATTAATTTTACCTTAGGAATGTCAAGCCAGATACATAGCCAGCTTTGCATCTTTATTATAATTATTAAAATTATTAAAACTACAAGCATATAAGCTATGGACATAAAACTAGAGTAATTATGGACCTCTAACACAAAAATCTTTCCCAGTTCCCAGAAAAAATCCGCATCTCTTATGACTTCATCACATTTGTTAGTTGGCCACATAGAGATGAAGATGAACTGAGAAAAAAAGAGCCTTCAAGGACAAAGCTCCTACTTCCAATCTTCCCAAAAATTAACCCTCTACTTTACTCCCTTTTATATTCTGTAAACTAAGGATAGCACCACAGATCCCATCCAGAGCAGAAAACCAAGGTTCCATTTACATGTGTTTATGGATGCTACCAGGTTGCTGCAAGAGCTCAAGTCTGGGTTAGGACAGATGCAAAAGCATATTTGAAATGGATTTTATGCTGGATTTGTGCTGTTGACAGGACAGACAACAGCAGGTCTAGTTTAATGCTAACATAGGCTACATGTGATTCAGGGTAAAGTCTACTGGCCAAGACATTCTTTCATATTCAAATAAAGAGCAAGATCTGTGCTACATCCACATATTTTTCTAAGTTTGGCAGTGAACTCAAAGGAAGGGTACATAAACTGGAAAGAAAAAGAGAGCTGTGCCATACTCCACCCAACAACAGCAAAATTCTGGGTTTTGATTATTTGCCCAAGTTGACTTATACCTATATTCTCCTGGACTAGAAATATCTATCTTCTGGTCTATTATTCATCCCTACTGGGCTCCAAAGAAACTGCATTTAAATAGACACATCAACACTCAGAAAGACCATGTGTGTAGTCCAACCAGAAGGATTAGTGATTCTCTACAGGTGAATTCTGTGAGGTGCACTGTGTCTATACATTCATTATGTCTATACGTTAATTATCTAGGAATAAAAGATGGGAATGTAAACCACAAACATCTATTTTAAATTTCTGTGTTGTGGACGAATGGCACAATGTTCACGCAGCAGGATTCTTGGAATACTTTAAACTTGCTAAGCAGATTTCTAAGATTGCGTGATTTCTGGGCTGATTTCTTTGTAAACTGTAGATAAGTTATTACAAATGTAAACTATTCACTATTATCTTAACAATAGCTAATGATTACACTTCCATCCTTAGTAGACCTCCACAAAATCATTTCAATTTTATCTATATTTCTCTTATTAGGCTAATTCCCAAGGTAATGCATGATGATAGAAGTTGCAAAACCAGGTTTTTTGGATAGGAGCAAAGTAATAACCTTCTTGACTAAACTACTGTGCCTGGAAAATCTCTAGATAAAATAATCTACCCTTGTAATTACTGAGGGATCTAGGGGGAGGGAAAAAAGACAGTTCTGTAATTTTAAGCTAACTTATATAAACACTATGTGCCCTAAACTCCACAAGTAGTTTTTAATTTAAAGCACACATGAAGCAGAAGGAAAAACCAAACAAAACCAACCAACCATGGGAGCGACCTGTGAACACCAAAACTGGCCAAACCAAGTGAACATCCCCAGCAGAAGGGAAAAACAGGACTCACCCTCTGACAAGCCTCCTTGCACTCACAGGAAAAAAGGCAAATTCTCCAATGCCCCATTTGATGAGCTCTCATGCTTCTCACTCCTTTCCTGTGGAAATGTAACATGTAATGGACCATGTTGGGTTTTGGTTGTTTGGGGCTTTGTTTTGGGGTTTTTTTGGTTTGTTTGGGTTTTTTTGTTTGTTTGTTTATTTGTTTTGGTTTTTGGGGTTTTTTTTTGAGGGAAGAGGTGTTGTTGTTTAGTGGTTTATATTATTACTTTTGATTCTCCTACCTCTAAAAAACACTGTGACCTGTGTTCCCATGGGACTATAGATGTGAGCACCTGGGCTTGAGATGTGTCAAGAGTTTGGGACCGAAGTGGTACAGAACATGAACATCTTCCCTTTCAATACTAATAAAGAGTGAAATCACAGTTTAGAAACAAAGTGCAACAATAATGATTTCATTACAGCTTTGCAGCTTTTAAATCATCATGGGAAATAGAAAATTTCTGTGTTTGTTTCTCATACTGACCTGACTGCTTGTGTGCCCTATCACTCTTCCATCCGGCCAGGAAGTCAAATATTTTACAGCACTTCACAGAGCAAGAGGAAGCTCTGTTTACTCTGCATGCGCTTCCTGCATAAATCCCAGGCAATTCTGCAGATTATGTGCTCAGAGCTGCTGCTCAGGTTCTGGGAATTTCTATTATCTCAAATTCCTGGTATTTAAATTTGTAAGAGAAGGAAATGCAAAGAAAATTAAGCTGCAGTCTGTTTCTTAAATATATCCTGTACCTTCCATGTATCTGCATGCCCTAACCAAAATTTGTAGTCAAGAAGACTAAAGTCCATTCAATTGGTAGAAAATCTTTTATATTGAGAATTATCTCAAATTATTGAAAAAAACTATATAAAGAAATCTCCTCATAAATTTCATCTTTGAAATTAAATAGAGGAGAGCAGGAGAGAAGAGGGCATCAGGGAAGAACATACTTACATATTTTTTCCAAAGTAAGATCATAAAAAATTATAAAGCAACAAACTTAAGTACTTTTCCTCCAATTATCTCCTCTACCACCACACCCCCCTGCTTTTTAACCTGAATATCAAACAGATGTATTCAAGATACAGGCTAAAATTACTTTATTTCAATTACACGACATTCCTAGCTGAATCACAAAAAACTGCAATACAAAAGTACAAAAAATACCCTACTTTTAATAAATGACTTTTTTTGGCAAAGAAAATCAGATCAGCTCAAGATCTCAAGATTCACCAATGTTGTGCAACAAAGATGCTGCAGCACCCTCCCATCCTTCCTGGGAGTCATCTGATTCCTGCTCTTGCCTGCCAGGACATGGCTAATAGTTATTTCCAGGCCTTGGCTTCCCACTCCTGTACCCAGCTGTGCTGAACTGCTCTTGTCCTTATGCTATCTTTGAGTAGAAGCCAACTAATCTTGCTCAGACATACCTGGCAAAAGCGAGTCCAGCCATGAATCTTTTTCCATCAAAATCTAGAACTAGAAACAGAAAAGGGGAAAAAGCCCCAAGCCCCAGGTTTTCAGAACACCTAAACCAGGTGCAAAAACCAGGATGAGTGGTCATACTTTTATTCAACCATTCTGAAACATAAAGCATTACCTGTGGCTTCACACTGGAAATGTGCATTTACACCCCACACAATATTTACTGAAGCCAAAAGGATTTAAGAGTTGGGTTTTGAGTTTGGTTTGGTTGTTTTCAAAGAATGAGCAAGACCTGCAATTATAGCTCATGTGACATTCTCAAAACTCAGTATTTTTCCCTCCTCTATCTGCATTATTGGTTCATAAGTGACTGTTTTTAGCTATGCCACTATTAAACTTCAAGTTCAGGTCAAAATCTGCATATTATTATTTTGCCTTATACCATCTATTTGAAAATTTGCTCCATCACACTTCTTTACAACTGAGAAAATCCATTACATATTTCCCCTTAACTTTACCAACAGAGATATTATTGAGCAAATGAACAACAGTAAATGTTGGAGTTAAAATAAGGAAGGTAGTTGGTAGGGATTTAAAAAATATCACTATGTGCCCATATATTTTACTCAGTTTTTAATTAACAACTTCTAGGTGGGCAAAATACCAGCTGAACAGAAGGACCCAGCACACGCTGGTAACAGTCACCCCATTTAGGGCATTATGTCCAGTTGTTAGGGGGAAATGTCAGCTCAAGTTATAGATCAGTAACAACAGGAAAATGTATCACTACCAACCTAGCTACTTTGTAATTTAGAACATACACAAGCGAAAAGATAAGTGACTTGCCTGTATCTCATTTCATTGGAACATGGTATCATTTAAACTCTGTGCAAAATACTTTATATACCCAGAACACACTTGGCAACTTACTGTTTTTCTTTGAAAAAAATCAGGAATCTACAGATAAATTATACTTCCTCATTCTCACAAATATAAATCTCTTAATGCATAAAACTATGAATATTCTAACAATTATTGTAGCCTTTTATATACATCTCAGCTGTATATACATCTTAGCTGCACCAGCAATAATGAGCAATAATGTTCCAAAAGTTCATGTAGTATAAATTTCATTTCTACTGCAAAAATTTGCACATATTTTACATAATCAGGTGAAAAAAGTCTCATACAAACATTTAACACTACACAAAAGGAGCTCCAACATTAAGATCAACAGGCATTTTGCCACCAACCTGGATGAGGAACCTTTGCCGCTCAAGTTACAAAAGTGAGGAGACTCTCAGAAACAGTATTGCACAGCAGAAAGGTAATGCTCACTCCTTTGGCCATGTAAGGAGCTCTGCAGACAAGAGAAGTTTTGGCCATGTCCCACCACAGAGGACTGCCACATCACCAGCACAAGACACAGCAAGAGCAAACAAGCTTTCCAGACATCCTGAGATGTCCGCCAGAGTCCCCTGCGCTGGTGCTGAGCTACTCTTCCATACGTGAAGCATAGCACTTGGTTTTACTTCATTACTGTACTTCTGCAGCAAATTCTGCCTGGTGTCAGATAAAAGTATATAACGTTTTAACCATTTTTAAAGAACTTCTCCAAATATTGTGCCTTGCTTTCCTGACCCAGTAGACAAAATCCTAAATTGAAAGCAACTAGGAATTAAATGTACATGATGCAAGAATCACCACTTTTGTTTTATGAAATAGAAAGGATAAGCTACTTAAAGACGCAATCATTGAGAGAAAAAAAGAAGAATGTGGAGGGGAGATAGCAAAGGTATAGCTTATCCCACTGATACCCTTATTCCCAAAGAAGACAGAAAGGAGCAATCCAAGGGGAACACAGATGGAGGGACTGTGAGAGACTGATCTGAAATCAGACTCCGCTGTCCATTGTCTCAAAGACTGGTATGAGAAGCTGAGATGGGATTCCACTGACCATTGTCTCAGAGATGGATAGGAGGAGCTAAGATTCCAATACCCATTGCCTGAGAGATGGGTGGTAAGAGAGATAAGAGAGATCCATAAGATAAGACTCTTCCATCCATTATCTCGAGGACTGGGGTCTGCCCATTATCCCAAGAATTGCTTCAGACAGGTGCAGTTGAAGAGCTGGCTGCAAGACAAGCAAAACCGGTTCACCAGGAGCGTGTAGTACATGACATGAAGAACAGAGGTACTCCCCCCAACTCATTATAAGTGGGGGAAAAGGTAATCACCAAAAGAGACGTCATCATGAGGACTACTCCATCAGGCTTACTCCATGAAGGACACACCCCACAGGGTACCTTCAAGCGGACAACTCTGTAAGTACACCTCCAAGAGGACACCCACCTCCAATGACTACTATGGACTCCTGTGGACACTCTGCTCCAATACTGACTACAAACTCTGAAGGACTCACACCATCTCCGATACTGACTACGGATCCTGGAGGGCTCCTACCAACAGCTACGACAGATCCCTGGGACACTGCTGCATCCACGATGATGACTTTCTCTCTCTCTCTCTGCACTCTGAATCCTTGCTTCTTTTTTATCTTTTTTTCCAATTTGTCCTGTCGCTATTTCCTTTATAACAATAATATTTTTTTTCATAATAGTTGTCCTTTCATAATAAACTGACTGATCAGTTATGGTATTTGACCTCTTTTTCATCTTAATTTCACTCTTGGGATCATGAACGAAAAAGGGTCTGTCACTGGGGTTTTCTCCAATTGGACACTGACAGGGACATGGCACTGATTCAGTCTTGTAACACTCAGAAAGAGCTTGACCTTTTCTTGCAAGCTTAGTTCGTTGGTTTTTACTTAAATGATATCTTCACTGATTTTAATGATGAGCAGACCAATTAATTTCAAGGGACACATGAATACTCTGCTGGAGAAAAAGAAATGCCATCAGCAAATATAAATGAATAAAAACAATAAAAACATGGGCTTTCATAAACATAGCATTAACCTCCCCCATACTTTTATCTCTCACCTGAAAAAAACAAATGTAATTCTAGTAAATGTTTGACAGAGATGAGTATATGAGCAGATGCATCTGCATTAGTACTTCAGTTCCCAAAGACTGTGTCTCTGGACATCCCAACCAATCTTATTTACTGTGATGTGACACCCACTATGGAGAAGTCCTGGAGCACACAGGTGAAACTGCAAGATGTGCTCAAGGACTCTCCTAATGCATTTCTTCTGCTAATGTATTTTTAGTCCACCACAGCAGATCAGAGCTAGGAGGAAGGAAAAGCCCTTAAGTCCACCCAATGCATACACTGGAGTTTTGATGCTCTTGCTTTACAGACCTGCTTTACTTCTGTATCCTCACTTGGTAAAACAAACATTGCCAACCACATGGGGAAGAAATTTTGCGAGCACCTGTGCAAGAGGGGATGTTTGCATGAAAGCAGATAATACACAAATTGGAAATGCTGTCTTCTTGCCTTGCTTTATCACCTTATACACTGCAAATGAAACAGTCTAATTATTGTAATATCTAATTACACTTTCATATTGTAGAGTAAAATGCTGATTCTGGAAATAGCTCAATCTACATTATATGCAGACATACGGCTCAACATGTATTTTGGTAGCTCAGGGTGGGGAGTTTCATATTCTCCAGAAGTGATCTGGTTCACTGTGGGTGATGGAATACAAATAGTTAATGAAATGGATTCAGGCGTTATCCCCTGGTCCAACTTAAGCCCTGGGAATGGTGAAGAAAACACCAGGTGCTATAGCCCTAGTCCAGCCAAAGCCTTGGGAACTGTAAAGAGAACAATGAAGGGTAAAGATCGGTTAGCAAAACAAAGCAGACAGTTTGCAAGATAAAGCAGGATGTGCCCCTCAAAGACAGACCAAACAATGTGAATATTTGTAACCCTTAGTAGTTTTGCTAAATCAGGATGATAAGGAAGCAAGAGGGTGGAAAGTTACTGCTTAGCACTCAGTAGACTATAAAAGGGATGCCAGATGTGAAATAAAGGTCTTCAGATTTCACCAGAACTGGAGTCCGTCTTTGATACACCACAGTTTATCTGCCCCATCATCACCATGCACATCACACCCATGTGTGGTGAAGGGGCAAAGGCAGTTCACATCACAACTACAACATCTCCCTCACATTAATTACAAGGCGGGCGCTGGCAAAAATAATTTTACAGGATTTAAGCCACTTCAGTGCATCTCCTAAGGCTCAAATGGGCAAGGCCAGCTTCTCCCCAGGTTGTGTGTGCCAGCTGGCCTCACTCCTGCCCTTTACCATGAGCAGTGTAAGGTGATTCGAGCTAACTTAGCCTCGGAGGAAGAAAGCTAAGCGGAACTGATTTACTCATTGTTTCTTAGGCCAAAGCATCATCAAATTACACAGGGTAATGTTTCTAAGTCATGGTAATGTGATCGTTCTTGTACCCCCATGATTGATTTAAACATTCTCCAGTTTATTGTTGTACAAGGTATAAGTAGCTCTCTTCTAATTTCCACTCATTGGCGTGATCAGGGAAGGCTGTCTGGAGATGGGCAGGAATGTGTGCAATCTTCAGGCTATTCAAAAGGTCAGATATACATCAAATACCCAAAGTCATGTATATATTAAAAACTAATCTCAGAAAAAACACGATTCAAGTGATAAAGCAGATAAAGCAAACCATACAAGATCTCTCATTCACAGTGTATTAGTCAGCAGAATAGCAGGGCATGATCCTATTTTAAAAGCTGTCACCTACTGACAACTTGCAATATATGGTTACAAACACTGAAAATGAGTGATATAGATACTTTGCTTCAGGAAGAATGAGATGGGAACCAGTGACACGTCTTGGTCTCAACATGTAAAACTTAGAAAGGCTAATAAACAAATGCTTCCTAGACTAACAACAAAAGCTTTACAGTTAGAGGACTCAAAGCATGTATGAATTTACCATGGGATTAATTTCATTTACCTCTGAAATGCAGGCAACACTAAAGGAAACAGTCTATCGCATATATGAGGACATTTAATATAACAGTGAAAATTAACATTTAATATAGCTTAAAAAATCAAAACATAGAATCATAGAATCATAGAATAGTTAGGGTTGGAAAGGCCCTTAAGATTATCAACTTCCAACCTCCCTGCCATGGGCAGGGACACCTCACACTAAACCACACCACCCAAGGCTCTGTCCAATGCAGCCTTAAACACCACCAGGGATGGAGTATTCACAACTTCCCTGGCCAACCCATTCCAGGGCCTCACCACCCTTACAGTAAAAATACTTCCTCCTTATATCCAATCTAAACTTCCCCTGTTGAAGTTTGAACCCATTACCCCTTGTCCTATCACTACAGTTCCTCACGAAGAGTCACTCCCCAGCATCCTTATAGGCCCCGTTCAGATACTGGAAGGCTGCTAGGAGGTCTCCACACAGCTTTCTCTTCTCCAGGATGAACACCCCCAACTTTCTCAGCCTATCTTCATACGGGAGGTGCTCCAGTCCCCTGATCATCCTTGTGTCCCTCCTCTGCACTTGTTCCAACACTTCCATGTCCTTTTTATGTTGAGGACACCAGAACTGCACACAATACTCCAAG
>JARCZZ010035438.1:410-56723 GCA_030323915.1 Brotogeris chrysoptera | reverse complement strand
AAAGTTCTTCCCTGTGAGGGTGCTGAGGCGCTGGCACAGGGTGCCCAGAGAAACTGTGGCTGCCCCATCCCTGGCAGCATCCAACCTGCTCCAGTGGAAGGTGTCTCTGCCCGTGGCGGGAGGTTGGGATTGGATGGGCTTCAAGGTCCCTTTAACCCAAACTATTCCGTGTTTCGAAGATTCTGCTCCATGTTTGTTGAATGTTACATCAGTGTCTTATTAGGACATCTCTCTCCTTCCCCCCGGCTGGGACGTAGCCCAGCAGCCATTGTGGCTGCTCCCTTTGGCAGGGTGAACGACAGCACTCAGTAGGATTGAGAAGGAAGTTTGGTTTCAAGCCAGCCCAGTCCAGGTTTCTGGGTTTTCCAGATGTTTTGGCCGTCTGGGGATGCCTCTTGATGCCTTTCACAGAATGAGCCCTCCCTGGAATATGGGAAATGTGAACTCACATGAAAGTCCAAAGACAGATTGCAGGAATATTTTCTTCTATTCAAAGCAGGAGACTAAAAATACAGATGTGTCAAGAGCTCGAAGGGCAGCTTCCCCCTTCCCCGCTGTGACTGTGGGACTCTTATTATAGCCAGAATACTGATGTAAAATGAACCTTTCCTAAAATGTCTAATGTTTCTGCAGAGGAAATGGTTATTTCAATGTGGGATAGACCTGTGTGCGTGGGAAACAAGAGGCTGGAGGAAAGTCAGGGGATTCCTGGGAAGGGCATCCCTTCCCATCTCCAAAGGGATGTGCATTATGCAGATAGACTAGGTGGTCATTGTAAGTCCCTTCATACTGAACTATCCTATCCTGCTTGTGCTACTGACCACTGCTTAAGTAGCAGGAACATCTCCAGATGCCTGTGCTGTGCAAGGGCAAGCATGGGACGGGCTCACTGCAGCCACAACAACTCCATCAGCTCGCACCAAGCCCCATTATGCAGGGGGACAGTCACCTCACAGGGACCTTATTTTGCACCCAGAAGCCTTGGAAAACCTCCATTTCCCTGTTTTCAGGGTGAGTCTCTGCAGCTCCAGCAGCAGCCTCACGCAGAGGAGAAGGCACACTCGCTGCCTGCTTCCAACAAGAAAACCCATACATAGTGGAGAAGTTTTCCCAAGGCACAATCGTTTCGATCTCAGATAGAGCCAGCACGTGATGGAAAGAATTCCACAATTGCAGGGCAGGAGAATCAATTTAAGGTGTTTACACAATGCAGGCTCCCAGTGTATAATTATCATTTTATAGTCAATCAATTGTAATTCTGATCCGGGAGCGCAGCGCAGGAGCATCAGCATTCAGGAGCACCTTGGATAAATTAGTGAGGATTATGGAGCCCATGTTTGCAGAGATTTTGGTCTGGCACTAAGAGAGGATTTTAAAATGGCAAAGTTTTGGCCTCTGCAGCTGAATACACCAGGGGCTGAGGAGTTTAAAGCTGTTTAGTTCAGGAAGAGAAGCAGGATTAAAGCTATGGAGAGGGCAGGGATCTATTCTGTGTTTGATCAGGAGTTTTATGATGCAAAGAAGCTTTGGGGAATGCTTCAAGGCTCTGTGCACAGGATTATACACATCACTATTAATTATTAGTATTAGAATAGCACCTAGAACTCCAGCAGCGCGCAGTGCCCTCCTGTTCAAGGCAATGAATAGTTTGGGTTTGATCCAAACCCTGCAGAAGCCACCCAGGATCTGAGCCCACTGATCATCCTGGGGTCTGGATAAGGCCCCTGGAAGGGATGGCTGGCCTTGGTAAAGGCATTCAGGAGCTTCTCAGGGATCTCTTGCTGCTGCTGCTGCAGATCAGTGTGACCCCAAACCAGGCACAATAAGAAGCTGCTCTCAGAGGAACAGTCAGATAATGATGAAATTACCCCAAATCATAGCCACAAAGCTTTCCCAAATGAAATCTCAGACGGGGGTTGATCAGTGTTTCCAAAAGAGATCTTGCCTCTTAGCATTTACCCTGCAAGCAACAAAGCCAGCATCAACCTTTGCTCAACACACATCCCTGCAACAGGTCCCTGTCCTTATCCCCAAGATGCAGCATTTCCCCACACCAAGGTACCATTTTGCAAGGGACCCTTGTGACCGTGGGGAGCTATGTTGAGCCCAGGCAGGTTGTGGTGCCCAGGGCATGTATCCCACACAGGGTTTGCTTTATCTCAGGTACGCAGCTCAGCCAAAACAGCAACACTTGGCTCCTTGCAGCAGCCTCATGACCTGCCCCAAGTCCTTTTGGCAAGCATCGCTCAAAGCGCGCTTGCTTTGAGCATGATGCAGAGCAGAAATGTGGCCCTTTCTTTTCAAAAAGCAAAAGCATTCTCAGCAGGGATGAAACCCCAAACCCTCAAAAGCTTTGGTGCGCCTGAATTCAGTCAGCACTTGGTGGCAGGAAAGGAGAGACTCATTGCAGGCTGACAGCCATCCCCAAGGAACTGCCTACCTGCCTCATCAGGTCTCGGGACCTCAGGGCTGGAACCACTCACAGAAACCAGCAGAAAACTAATCCAGTAAAAAGAGCCAGCAAAAAGAGATGGTTTTGGTGCCAGGAGAATGACTCACACAGGCTCTCATACTCTGCACATTGAAAAGCAGCTTCCAAAATGCCCTGTCCCTGGCAGTGTTCAAGGCCAGGTTGGACGGGGTTTGGAGCAACCTGCTGCAGTGGAAGGCATCCCTGCTGTGGCAGGGGTAGGAGCTGGATGAGCTCTAAGGTCCCTTCCAACAGAAAACATTTGGGGATGAGCAATACCCTGTACACCAGCTTGCCACCCGCCTCCCCCTCTGAGCCTCTTCCTTTGGGATGAGGAGGAATCTGGAACCCCCCAGCCGCAGAGGAGCCAGACAACCACCAGGCTTTCCCTTCCCTGTCCTGTTCCATCACCCTCCTTTCCTAAAGTGCTTTTTAGCAGCACAATTAATAGACAAAAAGAGATGGGGGAAAATTAAACAGAAGCAGAAAAAGGGCCTCAAGCAGCAGCTGGGTACAGAAACTGTGTGACCGACACTCTGTCACCAGCCCTGTCCTTGGGGAACACTTGGCTCTTTACTGCGGGAGGGGAAGCTGCTCTGCATGCACAGCCCACCCCTCCTCTGTACTGGTTTTATCATGGTAATACCAGGAGCCCAGTCTGGTGGCAATAATCTCCTCATTCTCTGTCATTTCCTCAAGGGGGTAAAGATCATGGAGCATTAACACAACGGATGTGCACTTTGAACCAGAAGCTGTTCCCTGGGCTATAAATCAGAGCCTGCCACCGCAGCACAATGGCCCTGAAATTAATTACCCCATTGCTTTGCCAAAGAGAAAGAGCCTTGTGCTGCTGCAGATGCAAGAGCTGACAGGCACACAGACCTGCAGGACAGCCCCAGGATGTGCTATGGGGTACCCAGGGCCACCAAAGGTGCCAGTGAGGGCAAACCCTCACTGAAAACCCATGGTTTTTTGGACACACATCTCCTTTTAAACCTCTTTGGCCATGTCCTACTCCCTCCGCATCCCCAAAATGCTGCTGGAGCTTCAGGAGAGCAATAAAACTACCAAGTTGGGCCATGGAGGCCTGTGGGTTTGGTTCCTGTGGTGATGCCATTATCTCATCCATAAACCAGAGAAACCTGCTTTCCATAAGGTTGAAGATAGGCTGCGGAATAAGCCCCTTGATCTTACAGGCAAGGCAGACTTAAAGAGCAAGCTGATAGCTTTGGGTGTGTTGAGTTTGTTGCTCTAATTTGCCCATCACACATCCACCAGACAGTCTCAACCACCAACCGATGTCACCACAAACACGTATTTTCCCCTTTATCCCTTTTGGCTGAAGCTCTCTGCCAGCAGACACCCCTCAAGGGTCACATCAGCCCCCCAAGCAGCCATCACTTGCCGCGTTTCACACTAAGAAGCCAAGGTGCTGCAGTTATGTGCCAGCATCGCCAGGCTGGAGCATCACCCTGCAGGAATCAGCGCCAGGGCTCGCTGTGAAATGGGGTTATCCTCGGGCTGCTCTGGGAGCTGCCTTCCCTCTGCACCTCCTGCTGTCTACGAGAGTGCTATTTATGAGAAACACAAACCCGCTTTCCCTTCCCCGCAGCCAGAAAGGTCACAGCAAGCAAGTGGTGAGATTCCCAGCTCGAACAGACTGTCTGGGGGTTGTTTGCAGTGATTTTTTTGTGTATCTTTTTACATCTCGAGGACTGGTGCAGCAGAGACTGAAAGCGATGCTCAGTCCTCATGACCATGAAAGACAAACGAAGTTGGTGCCCAGTCCATTCAGAGCACCTCCTGCCTGACTTCCAGATCCTCCTCCTACCCACTGCAAGCTCTCACCTTGGCTCTTCCCGTCTCACCCTCGGTGCCAGGGCTGGCAGTGCCATCCATCCGTCTGCACATCCCAGCAGGATAACTGCTTCTCCGAGACATGCTGACAGCAGCTGCGATGAGAAGCTGAAGCATCACTGCCTTCCGGAGCCGGCACAGCACAATTTATGTGAATATAAGACCTAAAAACATTGGTGCTAATGGAAGGGAGAGGTTGTATAGCACAAATGGAAATACAGTCTAAGTGATGCACAGTAAAACGGCAGCATCCATCAGCTCAGAGATGTTTGTTTGCAGAGTGGAGGCTCTGGCTATTAGTTTTACCACCATCACAAAAAGGAAAGGGGAAATCACAAGCACTTTTTCAGCCCTGCTTTCCTCTTGTCTGTGCTGTGCAACCCGTCCCTGTCTGCGCTAAAAGCTGTAAAAGGACACAGGAAGATGAACTAAGCAGCCAAAACATAAGCCACAATAAAGAAAATCTGTTTATTTAAGAGACATTTCTATTTTAGGAAAGAAAACAAAATCCATCCCAAATGAACTGCAGTTTCTCCTCTCTCCATCCCTGCTGCAGCCCAGCACCAACAGCTCAGTAAATAACCCCTTTTTCACCTATTAGGAAACCTGAATATAAGTTAGATAGAGCCTCTTGGAAGCCTCCAACTAAGCCGTGTTGGTCCATGGCACAGTGCTTGCCATAAAAATAGGTTTTCTTGGAAAATTAACCTAGAAAAGATGGAACAAGCCACAAGGCAGCGTCTCACACCCTTGCTCACGCAGGAGCGGCGGTGCTAGGGAGCACAGCTCCCAGTTCACCATGGCAAAACCTGCTGGGGTGTGCCAGCGCCGGCTCCTCAGTGGAGATGTTGTATTAAGGGGGCATCATACTGGGAAGTTAAGGGAGGGTGGCCAAAGCATGGCCTTCGGACCCCTCTCCCTGTGCCCTGGACTGAGCAAACCTCACTAATGACCATTTGCTCTTAGCCAGGGCTGTGTTCAGCCTGGAGAGACAAGGTTTTGCTTATTGTGCTTCTATTAAAAGCCACAATGCCCAGCTGAGAGATGACCCAGCACTACAGTCACACCTGCCCAGTGGTGTACGTGGCACAGACATAGGTGTCTTTAATCGGAAAACCATCAGAGGCTGCAGGCTCTGCACTCAGAAATACAAGGCAACCATCAAAGGTATTTTCAGGGCAATTCCTTTAGAAAACCCTCTTTGTCTGACAGTTGCTACTGCAGCATTAATTCTGTCTCTTCTGCTGCTCTGGGACTGGGACAGAAACCAAAGCATTTTGTACACTGACTCTTGCAGGAGAACCTCTAATAGCCTTTTATAGCTGCTGTGATAGAGTGGAAACGAAAACCCGCGCTCAGCAAGGCGAGGAACACCTCGCCTCTACGTTGCTGTTTTTAGCCATCTGAACGTACACGAGTATTCAGAGGCAGAGCCCAGGGAAGGACTCACTTGTCAGCCACAGAGTGACTGATACTGATGGAGAAGAGAAAGCAAAGCCATACCTGGCTGCGGGGGTGCTGTGCCCAGGCTGTGTTTAGCAGCAGAGAGCTTCTTCTAGGAAGAGAGCTCTCACTTAAATTAAACCCTCTTTTCTGCTCACTCATGGTCACACATCTATTGTCAACCTGAGCCGACATGACCACTTGATGAATCACTTCTTTCGTCTGAGTATAAATTAGAGCCAGAAGGAAAATAGTGCCATTCCTCCCTGGAAGACCTCTGTCACCCATCCCATTCTCACTCGCCACTGGGTTGGACTCAATGATCCTTATAGTCCCTTCCAACTGGAGATATTCTGTGTTTCTATGAGAGTTGATGCTGCTGGAGCCATTCTGGGGGTCCAGAGGAGCCATTGCTGCCCAAAGCCCTGTCTCCCTCCCAGGTTGCACATGAAGGATTTATTACCCCCACAGACGCCCTGTTACATACCATGGTACTGACGCACCTTCAAGTAAGCTCCTGATGGACAGGGCAGGAAAACGCATTTGTAATTAAGTGGCTTTGGTTGAAGTTTTTATAACCGAAAGGCCCTGTAACAAAAGCTTCCTTTCAGGCAAAATGAACATTTGATGAAGAATTTAATCAAACCCAGCACGAATTTGAGGGGGAGGAAAGGGATTGTGCTAAGATGGTGTGTGCTGGGAGGACATCCAGTCTCCCAGCTCAGGCCACCCAGGACAAGGCTCTCTTGTCCATCAGGACAGCATCTCCCTGCCTGCCCTGCACTTTGCACCCCATGGGTCTGATTCTGAAAGAGAGAAGTGACCAAATCCTGTGCTCTCCTCAGAAGCCCACAGGGGACCAGGGCTGGTCCTCCGAGTTGAGCCCCAACCAGCCCCTTGTCTTCCCAAACCAAAGCTGCTGCTGCAAAGCCCCCATTCAGCAGAGGAAAGTGGGGACCTGAGTCTGTGCTTACAGGGACCCCACACCTCTTTGTCAACTGGAGAGGATGCTTCAGGCCTCTTATCCTCTTCAGCAAGTGACCTGTGCAAGCATCACCTCACCTTGCTGTAGAGAATAGCCCTCTCAAAACCCTGCATCAAAGACCTGCCTTGAATATATATAAGACATTTTTTTTCTTTCCCTTCTAATAATAAAACATTTAGTTCTAGGTCACTAAGCAGAGGAGATGGAAGAGGAGAGGAGAGGGGGAGCTGCTCTGATCGCTTTTGCAGCTTTTTATAGAGAAATGTTCTGCTTAACTGCCTTTCTGAAAAAACCAAACCTGCCCATGGTGTAAATGGGGACTGGCCATCAGCCAAGGCCTTAACCTGCCAGTGTTATCAGCTCTGGGGTCTCACTGCTAACCAAAGGTAAGTAATAATTTAAAGGAGTGATGTCAAAGCCCATTTTCCCTGGCTGGAAGAACCAGATATTGCTGAATGGCAGTAACCAGCCCCAAAAAATATAACTGCAGCAGACCCTGAGCAAGGAGATGGAGAAGATCCCCAGGACAGGTCCAGCTGCAGGGAGCAGGGCATCACCTGGACTGGGATCCTCGGCACCCAATGCACCATGAAGACACAAGACCTAGCTCTGCCCTTTCCCTTCGTGATGCCCCAGCCCCGTCCAGCAAACCACCGTAGTTCTCCAGTGACACAATGTCCCCCTTCCCACACGGGTCCTTGATCACTTATTAATCGTTCCCATCAGTCACTTCACTGCATTTTATTCTCCCTGGCCTAAATTTCCTCTGATTTGTTGGATATTCCTTGTATGAAGGAATAACTCACAGGTAGTTTCCCCAGCATCGTGAGCTGTGTCACACTGTGGGAGTCTTGGCAGGGTGTGAGGCACAAGTGAAGCAGATGGGGAAGATGATGGCACAGGGATTTGGGTGGCAGCGGGTGATGTGAAGTGCCAGACGCAGGCTCAGACCCAAAACCCCACTAAGGTGCATGATATGACCACAGCAACAGGCAACATGCTGGTGAGACCATGAGGAGTTCACCCAGCTCTGCAGCCCAGCAAGCCTCCTCCTAGAACACTGTCTGCTGCAAGGGGTCACGATTTGGCCTTTCTCTAATGCTTACACCCAGGCAAATACTGCAAGAGATCAACCTGCTTTGCCCCAAATCACAGTGTTATTGCAGGAGAAATAAAGGGAAGGGAAGCACAGAGCTAGTGCTGGGATTTGGCTGGATTAAACGGAATATGAATTTAAACAACTGGCAGTCTATATGCTCCTATAGCAATACGCTGTAAAGCTTTATGCATATTGATTTAGATAAAGAACAGTTTGCTTATTTTTTATTCTGCATTATGAACCAATAAGCGAGTGAAACCCAAGTCATTACTGAAAAGCAGGCACACACATAAGCCTTGCAGAAAATGTCTGTCTCGTGGCTTGATAGCCATAACAAAAATGATTAATAATCTGCTGCAGACACTTATAATTGCGATAGCTTCCTCTTGTGAATTTAAATAGCTTTCTTGAATTACTGCCTTTGACATAATCAATAAAGCTGAGTTATTGCTTTATCAGGCGGTTCTGTACAGCAGGAACGGAAACAAAAAACTGGGGAGCCAAAAGCCATCCTAAAACTGGGGTATGTCCCCAGCAAGGCTGGGCCATTGCAGCCACAAAGCCCCTCCAAGGCTTATTTATATCCCTTTAAACAGACCTGACAGCGAGCTAGAGACAGAATGGGAACCCATCACAGCCCAGCAACAAATATTTAATGGCTACTTGTAAACCCAAGCAATATGTTTAACTTTTCCCATTCCCTGTAAAAGGGCACTTATTTAGCCTAAGCGGGCTCTGAAGTTAAATACAGGGTATTACGGCGTGCCAGGGTCTCGGGGGCACACAGGGAGAGTTTCTCAGCCGGGATTTCCATTCTCTTGATGTGGAAAATGGCATGAACTTTGTCCCAGGGTAACCCACGCCAGCAGCACAGGGCAGTGATGCTTCCCCATCCCCAAATGAGACTTCACAACAACGAGCAGCAAGGAGATACATTCTGTTTTGTAGTTTCAGATAATAACCAAGAATTTATGTCTTTTTTCCCCTCCTCTGAAGAAACTATATTTTTTTCCAATAGGCAGAAAAAAGCAGGAACTCATTTTGAGCTTTCAGCTCTGATTTGGCAAAACCCTTCTTTAATTCAACACCCTTTCACCCAAACTTCATCAATCAAAGAAAAACACTCTCAAACCATCAACTAAATAACTTAAAGGCAAGAGCAGCTAGTCCCAAAGAGGTGCTACCCCACACACCATCCCTCTCAACTCGCCAATGTGAACATCACAGCATCTGCTTCTCCTCCTGCCCCTATAAAGATGGGTCCTGATGGGTTAGAGCACCACCATCAAGCTCCTCAAGGAGCCTGGCGATGCTCTGGGGACAGATCCTGCGTTCTGGCCTCATCCCACCCTGATGGGAAGAAGCCTAAAAATGAGAATGTCTAAAAACAACCTCCCTGAGGTTGGCAGCATCTTGGGGAGCAGCAGAAGAGAGAGGTTTCCATTTTTTAAGCCAAACTAAATGTTGACTTTCTACTAGTCTGGGATTGTGTTTATAAAGCCGGTTATCTCATTCCCTGCTTGGGGATGGAAACAACCACCCTGGTGCGAACCCAGTTTCAGTTTTGGCTGCCCACCACAAACAGATAGCGCATTGACATGATTTTATGCTCAGATACAGTCAACTTTATTTCTAAATGTGTGCTTTTGTTAGATTCTTTGAAGTGCGGCATATTTCCTTTCAATAAAAGCTGTGCTATATTAGCACTAAACTAATTTTTTCCATGAGAACCCTCTGCTGGAGCTCCCCAGCGAGCAAAGCCACCCCCAAAGTTAGGAAAAAGAATTCTCCTGAGGTTAGCAAGGCCTTGCCATAACTCAGCCTGACTCTGCCCTAATAGAGATGGATGAGTCACAGGTGGGGCCACTCACAGAAAATCACATTTTTCATTTTGATAGCACCTTTTAACAGGAG
The DNA here is from genome assembly GCA_030323915.1 of Brotogeris chrysoptera. NCBI lineage: Eukaryota > Metazoa > Chordata > Aves > Psittaciformes > Psittacidae > Brotogeris > Brotogeris chrysoptera. The sequence continues at coordinate 46,955 of JARCZZ010035438.1, read as the reverse complement.
CTCTCAAAGTGCCTGAAAAACCTCCACTGCTGCTTCCCAGGCACGGGGCAGGGAGGGAATTCCCCTCCAGGGAGAGCACCAAGGCAAGATCTCTGGTTCTGTTTCCCCCCTGCTCAATTCAACCCAATCCCAGACTTAGGCCATGAAAGTGTCATCAGTGCAGGACAGGAGCTCGCACCGTGCCCTAAAGTCAGCGTTCTGAATTAGTGCTTCCTGGATATGGATTAAGACATCCACCAGCTTTCCTGGGATCCGATAAATAGATATAGATAGATAGATAGATAGATAGATAGATAGATAGATAGATAGATAGATACAGACCTCACTACTATTTTGCTCCATCTGCGCTCTCAGTACTGCAAGGGAGACAACAAATATTTCCAACAGGATCATTGCTTTTAAAGAGATAAACAAGCAAAATCTTGTTAAGTTGAAGACTAGAGACAAGTATAAAGTGGGATTTTCCTGTCTGGGAAGGAAATATTCCCTTTTCTTGACTAAGCAAACTGTGCAGCATCTTCTCTCATCACCTTAACTCCCCGGTCACTCATACCATGCATTGGGTGAAGCCTCGTGCAGCAGGACAGCACCTACTGTGCTCTCTGTAACACCTCCTCTGGGGAGGAAAAGGGGATTAACACACATAATCGACTCCCAGTTTTAGTAGAAACCTTTCTTTAATTCAATCAGCAACATGGATACTCTACTGGTGATGTGTTAAGCTAATAGAGGGGAACGCCATCGCTAAAGAATTACAATGATTGAAAACCAGAGAAGACACCAGGGTGGTGAAATGGCTTGTGGACAGGCTTAGCAACTGCCTATGAGTTTATCCAGCCCCCAGCCCAGACAGTAAGTCCCACAGTGCCTGCAGAACATGCGGATGGGAGATAAAGCCAAATTTAGGAGCATCATTTTGGGGAGAAGCAGGTTATTTCTCTTAGATGAGGGTTAAGCAGTAACCTGGGGCATGAAAGTCACCACCACTAAACACCCTCAGTAACACACCCACATGGGGCTTTGGGTCTCATTGGAAGTGGGGATGACCAGACCTCAAAGCTGCCAAATGAACAACCCCAAGCACATTCTTTGCGTGGTGAATGAGATTGCCGATGCCCCAAAGCAGCTCCTGTATTCCTAGCTGAGGCTCAGGAAATCTCAGGAAATTAAGAAGAGAAAAAAACCCATTGCAGCAGTGACTGTCACGAAGGAGGCTCTGATGGAACAGCAAGTGCTGGCAAGCAGAAGGCAATGTTCCTGCATTAAAGCCAGAGCAATGACATCTTCTTCAAGGACAAAAACGAAGATAAAGTTCCCATCCCCGGCCGGAATGATTGATGATGGCAAGGGAAAGCACAGGTTCTAGGGAAAGGGGAGAAAGCAACCTGGGAATGCCTGGAAATGGGAGATGCTCACTGTGCAGAGTAGCACAGGGTCAGATCCTGCCCCATAGGGGGTCACCCCAGCTTTGAGCCTGTGCTGCTCCTCACCCCTCTCCATCCTGGGTTGTGTCCTCCCAGGGGAGGGCTGCCCCTCACCGTGGCCTCTTGGCACAAGCAGCCTCCCTCTCTTCCTCTCCCCTCACTGCACCTTGTGGGATTGTGAGTTTTTTAGGTCATTTCCACAGTAAAGTGATTTAAAAAGCAGAGGGGCCAGCTCCTGCTCCCAGCTGCACAGAGGAAATTCCTGTCCCTCTCTCAGGGGTTTTGCCTCATCCGTGCATCAGTGCTGGAGCTGCTCCCACCACCACCTTTTAATCATCTTTAACTCTCACTTCCCCCGGCTCCTCACTCAGCTGCTGTAATCACCAAATTCCATGGATCCCGGAGAGCAACAAGAAAAATCAATCCATGAATGCTAAAACCAAACATGTTTAAACTGCAAATGGGGCAGAGTGAGGTGGAGCAGCAGAGGAGCAGTGAGCAGAGCTCTTGCCCCAGGAAAAGCCCTCCAAGACCTTGGGTACCCTGGCCAAGAATTGGAACCATGGAATTGCAGCAAGTGCCAGGAATTCCATGCTGGAACCACAGAAGATGGCAGGGACAATGTGGCAGAGACAACATGTGCATCAGCTCTCCACATCTCTGGTCAGTGCTGCTCCAGGATGGAGACTGTGGCAATGCCAAAGCAGAGCCCATGGAGGATGCTAAAATGATTGGCGCTGGTTTAAGTGGTCCCAGCCTGGCTTTTAGCACTGTGGTTTAAATAGGGGGTAATCAGCTCCTGGGGGGAGTTTCTGCTGTGAATTCCTAAGAAATACAACTGCCTCAGCATGTCACAGGGGTGTAAATAGCCCTGAATTGACACCAGAGCATCCATGGACCACCAAGTACAGCCTCTGGGATGAAAAACTTGCTCTGAATAAGGGAAAAGCTTATGATGGGGATAAGAACTTGTGGGTTTTAGGCACAGCAAGATGCAACCTGAAGTATGAGCACTCCAGTCTTCCCTTTTGCCTGCTCCAAATGGTGGGAAAAAGGCAGTAAGAAGAGCCAGCATGCTGGATTTAAGAGGATACCTCTGACCTCATGCTTCCCCATCAGCTGAGGATAAGGGAGGAAGGCAGGAGCTGAATTCAGGCCTTGGGGACAGTAAGGAAACATCCCTTCCCTCCAATTAGCGAGGCCTGGGTAAGCCTTAAGCACAGCTCCGGATGGAAAGCCTGGAGGTTGATGCATTGGGCTTCCTCCCGCTGCTCCATGTGCCTTCTGCCGTATCCCCATCATCTCTGGAACATTCCCATCTCCCAAGCTGTAAGCTGCACATGTGCCAAGTAGGAATATTTTAAGCAACCTTGGCACCCAGGTGCAATAGTACATGGAATTATGGATGGAGGAAATGTGTAGAAATGATGATACACAGAGTGCTCGGCAGACTCCGGTGCCAAAACATTTAAAGGAGCTATAATCTGGTTGTAGGAAGAGGCTTTCTGTAGTAGAAGTGTAAGGACAGGCAGGGATCTGACAGAGCAGCTCTGAAGGACAGTTAAGCAGTGCTCCCCAGTCAGCCGGTTCACTGTGCTGTTCGGAAGAGCACCCACTTAACAAACCCATATCTCCATTTATTAACACATAGAAACATTTTTGTGCTGAAGGTTTTATGATCATTTTAGGAGCAAAAGTGCAATCAGGGCCTGAAGATACACAGGGTTGAACCATCTGCCTTGGGAGGTCTGGCTGGTGCTGGACACCGTTGCTTCATGCCGCCTGCACCCACACCAAGGACCATGATGGGCTGGCACAGCTCCCTTCCAGCACTGGCACCCCGCAGGCTCTCTGCTCTCACAAACACATCTGAAACTTGCTGAGAAACCTGCAAATATCCAACGTCTTCTGCCTTTGGCTCCTTGGGAGGGGGCTGGTCTGAGGCACTGACCTATTGGCTGTGTCTAGCTCAGCCCAGACCCGAAGACCAGGGGAGTGAAGAGGATACATCAGGAATCAGGGTTTGGAAGGCTTTTAGTTTGGTGGGTTTTAAACCTCCAGTGATCAAAAGAGCTGTTCCAAAGGTTTGCCCTGTCACGCAGCCCCAGACTTGGTGTTTCCAAGACCCAAGACCCATATGGCACTTGCAGCCCGTGGAGGGACCATGGAAGAGCATCCAGTGTCCCCTGGAGCTCTTCCCACCTAGACCAAGGAGGGGACCAGGCATCATGTCCTTCCCATAGCACAGAAAGGGAATAAAGGAGAAGCAGCACCTGCCTGTTGACTGCCATCTCCCACGGGCACATCTCCTGCAACAGCAGCAATTCACATATCAAATGCCCATAGAGCTCAAGCCACACATTTAAAGTAACACATTCAAATCTGGCATCTAGTAAAAGCAAGTCAGTCTTGACAAGAACCAGCTTCTCCGTTTCTTGGCTCTTGCCCCGAACTTGTGGGGAGGTTGAAGATATCACCTGCTATATTAAACATGGTTTGCAGCTTAATGGCCAAAAAACACAGACCTGGCCTTCTGCCGCCTCTCCCACCCATGCTCCCAGCTCTTAAATAATTTGCTCCCTTTCATGCTTTTACGTGAAGAGGTTTTCAGGCACTGCAGAAATCCACCGTCAGCAGATTCGGAAAGAAAAGGGAGAAGGAGGCAGAGGCACATGGACAAGTTCTGCAAACCCAGGAAAACCCTGCTTGCAACTCAAGATAAATAAACAGGCACCGTATAAACACAGACATCCCAAAGCTACGCCAGTGCTGGGGAGCCCGTTAGCCCTCGGACCTCAGCAGAAACACAGCCCTCTCAGGATACATCAGAAATCATACACCCCTAAATGAAGGCATGAAAAGCCCTTTGATTGCCATAGAAAAGGAGGATTCAGCCTCCAGCAATGAGGACAAGCCTCCACAGCAGCCTCCCATGGGCCAGCCCCATCCCAGGAGGATGAGGAATCAGCCTTTACCAGGGCTTATGCCAATTAATGGGTAGTTCAAATACAAATTGCTTAAGGAGCAGCCAAGGGACTGTTGGGAATGCCGTCCATCTCCTCCAACACCCCGGCTGCTTCAGGCTGACAAGAGCTTAATTGCAGCTGAGGGAGAGGAGCCCTTCCCACTACACATCCCTGGAGGCATCCTCCCTGGTGAACACATTGGATATTTAATAATCTGCTGGAGTCAGGTGCGTCCCCAGGCCCATGAAACACCTCTTCATTAAGGGAAGGGAAAGCAACAGCTTTTCCACTTGGTGAGCAGCACTGGGGCTCACACCAAAGCCCCTTGCCCACATGCAGCGCGCTTGCTCATCCAGGGGACCACTGCATCTCCCTTTTTCACCATGTTTTTAGCAGGCAATGAGCCAAGAGCATCAGTGCTGCATCCCATCAGCTGCTCAGCTACACTGGGTCATCCTCCAAGATCATAGCTCTGCACAATCCCACTCTGACCAGTGACAGGCATCCTTCCTGCATGGCTGCCTCCATGGAAAAGGAGAGGATCAATCTGTGTGAGAGGCATCAGTGATTTAACAGGGGGAAGGGAAGGACAACAGATAAACCTTAATGATATAAATGTATCCTATAATTAAGAGTTCACATGCAGAGAAGAGATCCCTGGGATGGAGTCATTGCTACCAAGGAGAAACATGGCCATTTATATTCTGTGTGGGTCCAGGAGAAGGCAAGGAAGCTCCCACACACACCACAAGCACTTGCATGTGTAAATAATGGCTCCTTCCAGTAAGGGAGAGAATATATACAGCAAACAAAATTCTGTGCACTTGCTCAAGTCTCTTATGTTTGAATAATAGGAGCTAAGTGATGCATTTCTGCTCAGGCACTAATCACTGCCAGAGGGCCCCAGCTCTGTAGGGGAAATTGTCTTCTTCAATTAGGGCCATCTACGGCTTCTCTGGACCCAGATCTGTTCATCGTTTGCCTTGGTGCTCTTACTCACACATGGGTTTTGGGAGAAAAATCAGAAGTAGGGATTTAATAGCCCATATGTGGTTTGCAACCAGCCTGATGGCTCCAGGCAACCCATGCCAGGATGCCCAAAGAGAGTAGGTCTGGGAGAGACATGGTCCTCCCGCTTCTGCCCATCTCACATGTCTCATCCAAGCCTGCAACACAGCTCCGAGACTCAGCCATGCCAGGGAAACACTGCAGTGACCTATCAGTGAGGGCGGATCAGGTTGCCCAGAAGGGAAGTAAAGACCAGAGCGTCTGAAAGCAATTCCTAGCAAGTGCAGCAAGTGCCTTTTCCTCTGCGAGCACACTCAGGGCTTTCATTGCCAACCTAAACATTATTCTAGCTGTGAAACTGAGACCATAATGCACGTCATGGTTAGAGACTAGCAGAGTTTTATAACCAAATGTGGAAAACAAGAGTCTCAGACGCATCACAGCTTTTCCCTAACCAGGTAAGAGGAGGAAATCCTTCCCCTGGGGCCCCATGAGCTGCTTGGAGATGGCAGATCCCACAGCAAAGCAGCCAAGGGCAGAGAGGACATGCAACCCGCACACTGCTATTAAGGCTGTTGGACTTTTCCAACTGCTAAAATTGCAAGTAGGCATTAAATGTCTTATTGAGACTACCAGCACATCCAATTCATGGTCATTAAATGCATTTCCTTTATGTTTTCCCGAGGCTAGAGCAAACCTTACATCCAGGTCATTTGCAAGAAAACTCTGCAAAGACTATAATTTACCTGCTGCCAACACCATAAATCTTTAGCATTAGTTAGTTAACTGTTTGCTAATGACCATAAATGTGTTCGCTAATACAGAGACTTTTTAATTAGTTCACAAGAAGAGGTTTGAGTAGAGAGGAATGCTCAGATGTTTTTAATGGAAGTCGGTGTTATCCCAAGATACCCAAGACACTACAAGTGTGGCCTCCTTCCCCCTCCAGACCAGCAGCTCAGAGGCAATAACCTTGTCCAGGCTCAGCTACCCAGATCCGGGCTCATTTCCCCATCCAGAGCTGGCAGTACACACAGGTACATGAGAGCAGCAAACAACCCAATGGATTACGGAAAATGTGCAATATTCCCACTGTCAGGAGGGAGGTGGGAATGCAGCGGGCACCAGCAGGACACAGCAAGAGGCAAGGGGACCAACAGGGTTTCCCTGAGCCATACATCCCCCTGCATCCTCCCCATCACAAAGAGCCAGCTCCACACAGTTACACTCCCACACAGGGCAACTGTTCTGCCTGAATTCCCGCATTTACTCTTAATTACCTCGTGCAGAAGTCAGATATATCGACCACCGCCTGAGAGATACATAATCCATGGGCCAGGAGAGGCAACATCCAAAAGTTCACCTTGTGGGATCCTTCCAGGGGAAGGGAGAATGGCTTTTTTCCTGGGTGTCAGCAATTGCATGCCGTTAGCAGAGATGGATCCCTGCACGCTTTCCAGGGGCAGCGGATTTCCAATCACCAAGCACAGGGGCTGGGGATGTTAGTGCTGGGAGGCATTTTGCAAGGCAGACATTTTAATTTAAATCGATGAGTTATTGATTCATTTTTCATGCTAGGAGGGGAGAGCGCAGTGTGTATTTCTGCCACTCGAGCTGTACTTGTGATGACCTCAGGCATACAGTATAAACCTGATGTAAAATATTTCCTTTCCTAATAGGGGAGCTTTTATGGCCTTGGACCTGAGTGAGCAGAAAGTCATCTGGGAAAGGATGCCTGAATAGGAACTGTGGCAAGGAAGGTAATTAATGTTCAGCGCATACTCTCAAATTAGCCTATCCCGGGATGGGAAGGAAATGAATCACAAGTTGAACTTTTATATAGCCTCAGGGTCTTCTCAGACACTTACAAAATTTCCTGGTGTACAGGAGCTGATAAAGGGCTTTGCTCCCCACGCCTACAGCCTTGGGAAACAGCAGGGAAATGAAGCTGGGGCTGCGACCTGCTGCCTCCCGGGAAGCCACCCCATGCCCGTGGTTTGCTTTCGGAAATCAGGAAGCTGGCAGGGAATAATTTAGGGGATTATCTGTATTAGGAAGCTCAGGGGCCACAGGGAAAGGTGGCATTTAAGCAGTGATCCTCAACAACACAGTCCTTTTGCTATGACAAAAGAAATCCAAGATGTCATTGACCCTGCACGCTTACTGTTGGGAATCAACCCCATCGCACCGCACCGAGAACATCGCTTGTGTGTCAGGCAGGGTCCCCTGCTGTGTTCAGCTGCAGAGGGCAGGAAGGGGACCTGGCACATTTTCACAGTGACACAGAAATGGCTGCAGACACAACACTGTCTCCCCGACAGCCTGAGATTTGGAAGGACCAGCCCAGCAAGGATGTCTGCTGGAGAAGGTACCTGACCACTCTTGGGATGCCTTGTTAGGAGGTACCTGCTTTGCATTGCCCCTTCCCTGAGCTGGGACCAGGGCCACTGTGCAATGTCCCTAAGGAACAGCAAGCCCCCACTCCAGGGACCTCATTAGAGAGACAAAACCCAGCTGGAGAGAGAACATGGGGCAAGATGGAGAGCTGTGCCCAGCACTGCTTGCAGCAGGAGCACTGCCCTGTTCTCACGGGTGAAACATCTCTTTCCACCCATATTGCACTTTCCTGAGATGGTTCTTCAGCAACGGCTCCTTTGCCTTCCATAAGTTCATGTTCTCTGACCCTAAAGGCATCATCCAACACTGACAACATCACAGTGACTTCCCCAGCTGCTCCTGCCATGTCATGGGGGATGAGGATGTCCAGCCAAGGAAAGCAACAGTGGCCACAGGCCCCAAAGACCTAGACTAACTGTTCTCTTCCACAATCACATTTCAATCAAAACAACAGACGTGCCTCCCAGCTGTGGAACAGGTTCCAAAGGGAAGGGGTTTTCCACAGTTTTCCGTGGGATACCAGCAGCTCTTTGCCCAGTCTGAGTAATTGAGTCCTTGAAAGGCTGGCTCACAAACCAGGAACAACAAAAATCACTTTCATGTCTCTAATAAAGAAGAACTGTAAAACCAGGAGCCAGCTTCCAAGAAAAGCTGCCCTGTGTGAGTCAGGCCAACCGGGGTTTAACCCATTGCATGGTGCAGAGAGGAGCCTGTGGTGGCAAAGACCAGCAGAGGGGCTGAGCTGCGGAGCATGCACCATCCTGCACATCAGCTTTGGTCATGACACACACGCAAAAGGCATTTGTGCCATGCCCCTTTGGAGAAGTCCTATGGTTTAGCCCCTAAAGCAGCTGCCACATCCCACCTTTGGCTGGAATTTGGGGAAAGCTGCATGGAAGTCAACTGCTTTCTCCTGTCCCGTATTGCATGTGGTACTCCTGCAGCATCTGGGCGTAGCTGAACACCAGTGGGAGCTGGGGACCATCAGGTCCCTTTCCTCTGCACAGGAGGGGTCTGAACCAGGACATACGCCCACGTGCCTTCTGCCCCATCGCTGTCTCAGCCTTTGGGGACAGGTTTGCTTCCTCCTGCGTGCCATGCAATGTCTCAGCACGCATCTGTAAGGGCAAGATGTTGCCACCATGCTAAGCAATGCAAAAGACCTCTATTCCCAGGGGGTTAGCACTCCAGTACCAGCCCCCTTGCACCATCACGGAGTGTCCAGGCTCTTTCATGGCTTTTATTCACACCTAAATCCTTCCTCCATAGAGAGGAATAAGGCCTGGGGAAATTCTTCCTCCAGCTGCGTGACCAGAAATGCCAATGGGAACATGGTGTCCTGAGAAAAATCCCTAATGCAGCATCTTCCGCAGGAGCACAGCTGTAGGAAGGCGCTGCATTTGAGCAGCCTCAGCTGGTTATTAATCAAGGCTTTTCAGTGAAGAAAACATCTCATCAAGGGCAGTTTTCCTCCCCAGCCCTATAGCAAAGCACCAAAGAGACACCCAGGGAGATGTCTGCAGGTGAAGGGAAGAGCTACCTCACATAATCTGGGCAATCATTTGGGGGATGTTTGTAGAAGAAACCCCTTCTGGGTAATATCAAATGATAAATTACGTGCCAATAACTTCCCCAGCACCCATCAGAAGGCATTTGGGAGACGAGCAGGAGACGGGGCCAGCCCTGACAGTGACAAATTGGAAGTGCCGGCAGACACGCCGCCCTTCCCAACGAGACGGTGAGGAAATGCCATGTGTCAGCATTTACAAATGAAACCTGCGAGCGGCTGCCGCAGCCAGACACAGCGCCCGGCTGGAGGGATGAATTCCTCTGAGTCACCCTGCTTCACAGGCCACTCTCTCCCAAATTAGGCTGGCAGCGATGGGCTCCCTCGCAGGGGGGGGGGGGACACAAATGCAAAGAGCCACATTTGTCATGCACCAGTGTCCCCAGCTGGCAGCAGGGCTCTGCTTTAAACCCATTGATGTCGCTTTGAGCATCGCATCCTGACCGAGACCCTGACTTTGAGGAAGGGTTTGATGCTAAAGGACATGAAGAGATTTAATGCTAGAAAAGACTTCAAACACAAAGCTCAGAGCATTGGACCCATGAAAAGATAGCCCCAGATCCTGTCCCTGCCAAAGGATGGGGGCACTTCTCACTGTGGGAAACCTCAGGATTGTGATTAGACAAGGAAAAACAAGTCAAATCCGAGCAGTGCCTCTGTCAGGGACAAAGGCTGCTCCAAACGCACCTGCACTTGCCAGCAGAGCAGAAGGACCCTTGGCAAACCCGCAGAGTGCTCCAGAAGCAGAGCTACCTCAGCCAGAACACAATTCCGGAGCAAACAATAGCTCTTTGTATTGCTAAAACGCACCAGATGGCTGCTGTTGTGAGGATCCAAGTTTGAGAGATGCACGAAGCTGCTGTAGAGGAGGAGCAGGGATGAGGAACAGAGCAGAGCAACCTCAGGCTCAGCCAGTGCCCAGGGCTGGAGCCATAAGAAGGGCTGCAGAGATAACGCGGTGTAAAATTCATCCCTGGCTCGCTGATCACCTTTGCAGGCAAGCTCCTGCCCTGGCAAGACCTACAAATGTGTTCAAAGCCGGTGAACGTGGTTCAGAGACCCAGGGAAGAAGCTGAGCCTAGAGGAGAGATGATTTATTTACCAGGGTCCACGGGGAAATGCACCTCTTGTGTCGCACAAAAGCAGATGTAGAAGTAGATAGCAAAGGAAGAAAACTGGTGAAGGCTCATCCCTAGCGTGCTACAGAGAAAAACCTCTCCTTGAGAAGCGTGCTTTATGTGCTACCCCCTACAACGCTTACAGCCAAAGTTAGCATGCTGAAGGGGGGAAAAAGCACCAAGTAGTGAGTCAGGGAAGAGGATTTGCCTATAGATGGTAGAAATGCGACACAGAGCCCATGAGATGTAAAGTGGAAACAGCCACCAGAGGAGGTGACATGCCAAGAGGCACAACAAGCCTCACAATGCCAGCTGTAAGGCAGGACAAGCATGGGAGCTGGCCTGAAGATCTCCACATTGTGCAAGGCAGGACAGTAAAACTACAACAGCCCAGCCAAAACACTTGCATTCTGCAGCACTGCTGTCATCGTCCCAGCGGGCACTAGAAACTGCAGAACAGCAGAGGAAAGGTACAGGCGGATATTTTGAGTAGTGGAAAACCAGCAGTAACATCAGTTATAACCAGCTGAATTCATGAATCAAATGAACCCAAAGCTAAAGTGGGTGGTTCCTACAAAAGGGAAAACCAAAATTCATGCTGAGACCAAGGGAGATCTGCACTGGGGTCACTAAGGGCATCACTGGAAGGGATGGAGCATCTTCTAAGCTCTGAAAGACATGGGGTTGCGCACTCTGACGTCTGGGACTGAAAGGGATGAAGGATGCATGGGGGGAGAGGACAGACACACAAGTCCCAGACACAGCAACAGAACAGAAACACACCATTTTCAACCTAAAACCACTATCAGATCCGTGCGCTGGCAGGCACCTGGGTTAGGGAAAGGGGCTGCTTGGGCAGTGGATGCTGTACTGCACCCAGACAGTGGGTACAATGGGTACGGGAGCTCTGCCTGCTGCAGCACAGCAACATCCCCCAGCAGCAGGGCTTGGAGGGCAGCCAGCGTGAGGCTGTGTTTCCACTCTCTCATACCTGGCACCCGGCTGAGCTCACCCAAAGTAGCCTGCAGAGAGTTTAACGCTTCCCTTGACTACCAAAACCCACGTGCAGGTTTGCACCCTCACACCCCGCCATTGCGGGCCAGCCCCCAGCACCACTGTGCCCCTGTTCCTTATAATGACCCCCAGGTTTTTCCAAGCAACAAAACGATGGTATTCCATGGATTTATGCCATTTGTCCTGTCTGTGCTGTGGGCAAGACAGCAGCGGGGAGCCAGCAGCACCGAGGGTGCCATGCTGCCGGATGCCACTGCGATCATCACAGGGCAGCACAATAAATCTCCTTCAAACCCTTGATTTCCGCCTCAATTTCCACCCCCAAATCAGACACGCTGCAGCTTTTGCCAAGCTGAGCTCTCAGGACAGAGAGGGGGAAAAAAATCCTGGTGATTTATTTCTCAACCCAAAGCTGTCCCTTTTGGAGGAGGTCTCTTGCCAAGGCTTAACTAAAAATAAATAAATAATGAAATCTCTTTCATTAGTCAGCTCTCTTGGCTGGATCTGTAATAAGAATGTAATAAACTTTCCATATGTCTCTGATAAACCAGACAGCTTAAGTTATGAGCACAAAAAGACATCCATTTTTAAAATGTCAGGCTTTGCCATGTAACTCGGGCCAAGCACTTGTTCTTAACAAGACAGTGGAAGGAGCCTGATCCAAGTTGAGAGCCAAAATTGCTGGGGGCTCCTTTTAAAGCCCTTGTTCACCAGCAACATCCATGGCGAGTGTGCTCTGCTGGTGCTGATGGGTGGCTCTCCCTGATCCCAAACCAGGGATCCATCCCACCGCAGGCAGGAGGTGTTGGTGATCCTGGCTGAGCATCCCCCAGATGGAGCCCAGCATCCCTAGGATGCCCATGGGCAGAAGTGTGCCCCAGGCTTGGCCACCCTTTGCTGTGGGCACAGAAGCGTGGTGTGACAAAGAGACCTCGCATTTCCACGGGTTGGACTCTCCCTTTCACCCTTCAGCCCCATGTGATTTAAATTCACTCATTGCAGGAAGAAGAGAAACTGTGACCTTTCAGGCTGACGCAAAGCTGAGCTCAGCTTTGATGAAACCCTGCATTTTAGCATGCACAAAGCCTGTTCTGCTCCTCTGTAAAAGGGCTCTTGAGAAGCACTGACACCCTCACGTATGGCCCAAACTTACTCCAGCAGCCAGACATGCACACAACCACAGTGGGAGGCCATCACCTTCCACATTGCTGTCACTGAGCCCTGCGAATGAGCTGTTGAAGGGATGGAGGCAAACCCTCACCCCTGCCCCTGAGCAATGGGCACCATGGATGGTAGCACAAGTGGTGCAGCAGAGATGCAGATTTGGACTGTGGGGTCTATCAGTCAGTCCAGGGTACAAGACCGATGCCCCATCCAAGCCGTGGGACGGCAGGAGCAGGGTGAGAGCAGGCAGGAACCGTGACTTTAGCTATTTTACACCCTGCCCTCCTTGCAGCTAGGCACAAAGCCGGACCTCACCCAGGGGGTGAATCTGAGCACGATAGACCTCAAAGAGTGATGGTCTGTCAGCACTTTAATTACAAAGCAGTAGGCGAGAACAGCCCGCCTGATGTTCAGCAGGAAATTGAACTGCACAAGCACAGCAGACATATTCCTGCACGGCTCCCCTAGCAACTCTGGGAAAGTTTCCAAATTCCCGCACCATTAACATTTAAGGAATCGTCCCTGAACTCTAGTAGTTAAACAGTGAGGAGAAACAAGACACTGTAAATGGATTTGTTCGGTGTAGGTCAGTTACTGAAGGGGCTGTTTAAATCAGGCCTCGCTGTTTCACACTGACAGCAAAGGTCTGGCTCAAAGCACTTCATCATTTTAAGTTTTCCAACTATTTTTTTTTCCTCTTTGACCGCTACCAGTTACAGCAGGGCCCTCCTGCAGCACACAGCAAAGGTGAGGACACACAGAGCCTCTCGGGTGAAGGCTTCTGTTCATGTCAGCCCTGAGACCATGGTGATGGGCAGCCCACCAAGGCAAACGGCCTTGAGCTGGGGGTGGTCACATCCCAAATGCCCAGGGTGGGTTGGGTGAATAACCATGGAGAGCCACAGCAATCGGTGCCTGTGAGAAGGGGTTGAGAGCATCAGTGCCTGGCACAGACAGCATGCAGGAGCTTTTGCTCCCAGCACACATCTGCAATCACAGCCCGCCTCTCCTCTGTTCCCCCTTATGCTGCACCAGAAGACGCCTTGATGCTCTGGGCAGGAAAAAACTGCTGTGATTTATTTCCCCACACGCATCAGCTTGACATCTTTATTGGTGTTTGCAGCAGGAACAGACCTCGGTGCAGGAGAGGGACTGCACGTACAGACCCTGACACGCAATTGTGTTTCTTCAATGCCCAGCACAGGGTGCTCTGGGGTCTCAGGATGCCCTTGAGCATCTCTCATTTGGAGTGAATCATTTCCTGGCTAACTCGCCATATGGCTGTGGCTGCCAGGATAACATCATGCACAGGAGCTCGCTATGCCTCAGGCTGGGGTTGGCAGCTACAGAGCAAGGCTTTCTCCTGTTTTATTTCTCTCAAGTGCCCATCTTACATTTGAGCTTGGTCTGAGGGCCCACGCTCCAAGGACGAGCAGGTGATGGTGGGCATTGTCTCTTTTCAAACAAGTTGGAGCTCTCTGGCCTCAGAGCTTTACACTAGCGCAGAAGATGAATAGTTTCTTCCCTACCCTCTTTTAGTCAGCCTGCCCAACACTACACAAAAGCTTAATTATAGCTATAAGCTCCTGATTCAGTGTCCTCAATCCCAGCTGGAGAACCAGTTCTCTGTCTCCACTATTGTCTTGCAAAGGCACTAAACCCATGGGTTCGGGTGTCTAAATCTAGGAATCTAATTATATTTTAAAGCCAGACATACACAAAATGCACTTGTATTGGCAGCCAGCACACTCTGAGCCTCCCAGAGCTGCAGCATGGTGGGAGAGGTGCACATAGGCCAGGAGAGCAAGCGAGGCAGCAGCACCCACCCTGCTCCTGTAATAGTCTGAGCTGGACTCACTCCTATGCTGTGCCCTTTCACACGATGCTCACAGGGGTGATGCTTGTGAGGCTTTCCTGGTGCAAGTCACCAGGAAGCACAACACTGGCATGCCCAAAGCCATGCCACAGCAGAAAGTCACAGCCTCTTATGAACAGAGAGTGTTTTCCATGCCCCCTGCCCCTTTCTAGAGCCAGCAAGCAAGAGGAAAGAGAAAAACAGTCCAAAACCCATCCCCTCCTCAGCTGAGCTGCCCTCCCTGTGCACCCAGCAGAATGCACACACCTGCCCTGAGCATCAGGCAAAGAAGGATCGTAAGGGCAGTCATCTACGGAGGACAGTTACAGAAACAGCTGAGAATTCACCAAACCCCAGTGAATCTGCACCTCATTGCACTGGGGACAGAGAGCACATGGAAGGCATTTCAAGTAGTTTCAGACTCACAGCACTGACCACCACCACGCTGGCACAGCCACTGCCTGACCCCATCCCTGCAAATCTCTGCCGCTACTTAAATGTCAAGGGCATTTCTCCTGCTCTCCATCAGCCCTGTGGACACCCCCATTGCACAGCCTCAGTGCCAAACCCAGCTCAGGTGATCACACATAGCTGGGAGTTATGGGGAAGAGAGCAGCTCCCCTCACTCCACATGGACACCAGGACCACACAGAGCTTCAAAAGGCAGAGTCTGCACCCAGAAGTCCATGTGCATCCCAATCCTTGTCCTGTGCCCAAGCTGCTGACAGCATCACAATGCAATGTACTGCAACGGGGGATTAACAGCCCAGGGAGAGGAGAGGACAAGTTAACAGAGCAGACCCCTTGTCAGGACTCTCTTGCTACCACAAGGATCTGATCCCATTTGAGCCCTTCAGGAAAGTGCTGTGCTAGGGGACAATTCAGGAGTGTTCAATGAAATCAAAGCCAGCTCCAATTAGTCCTTCAGGAGCCACCCTGTGTATGGAATACAGTGAGTTATGCTTCAGTTTAACCACCCTACCTCAGCTCCAAAAGGCAGGGAGTTCATATTGGCAAAGGAAACCATCCCCTGGCATGGCTGGGGGCTCAGAAGAACCAAACGTGTTTGTGCCAACAGGCAGCTTCTGTGCTAAAGGTACCGGCGGCTGCTTCAGAAAAGCAGATTTGGAGACAGTACAAAGCACTTGTGTTCCTCTGCAGCCCAAATGTTTGCTAGATGTGTAATTCTCTCCACTAACAGATCCAGGAGGGGGGAAAAAAGCCCTGGAAGGGCTTTTGTGCAGCCTCCTGGGACTTGGTTTCGAGCCTAATTGCCACTTAGACATCTTTAATTTCAGGTGTTGACCTTGCAACTTCTCCCGAGGCAAACTGAGGGTGGAATGCAGATACTGCTCCCCTCCCCAGCCCTGGAGGCTGCAGTGATTGCAGCAGTTTTCCCTGTTCCCTGGCCCTTCCCAGTGCCAGGGATGGAGCTGAGGCTGCCCCGACCTCTTCCCAGGCACTTGGACACACTGGCTCACTTGGGCTGGGCTGTGGGCATTTATACTCATGCATAAGGCCTGTAAGCTACTCAGCCTTGCACCAAGATCCTGCACAAACTGAGCCAGAGGAGTGCCCCAAACCTGCTCCAAAGCAGCATGAAACCAGGCTGGGGATGGAGGGAAGCTCCAGGATTAACCCTGGATGGTCAATGAAGAAGCAGCCCTGCAGCAGCAAGGCAGACACAGCCCCAGAATACAACCTGGCCAGCCCAAGCCTGCACACACAGAGCACTAGTCACCTTTAGAATTACAGTCGCACTTACTGACACACACATACACAACCCAGCACTGCTCCATTTACTGGTTTGTAATTCAACAAGTCAAAATTCACCTGGTCAATGATGCTGCAAGGAGAGCCCATTGCTCAGCCGCACTCATGGCACGCAGGCACGATGATGCCTTGGCATCAATCACCGGGCACAGGAGAAAGAGCAGCGCTGGAGTATTGTTGTCCCAGGATTAATGCCTCTTGCTGGGAAAACAAACATCCCAGGCTTGCCTCAACATTCATTTCTGATAAACGATTTGACTTGGCTTTGACACTCCCGTAGCAGCAGGAGACCATTATCCTGAGACAATGTTTTATTCTATTGACATTATCTCTTAATTATAACGTGAGTGATATCAAAGAGAGCAAGAGCCCACCAATTCCTCAGGCAGAGTTTCTGCAGTTTCTCCTGTCAGGGTATCTGGGAAAGCTTTTACTATGGCAGATCAATAATCTGCTCAAGTCCAGCCTGTGGTGGGCATATTGAGGAGGGACAGGGTCCTTACCTGACCCACTTCCATTGCAGCAAGTGGTTTGGGTTTCGATGGGTTAGTTTTTGGGGGGAGTTTGTGGCATTTTGGGGGGTTTCATTTTAATTTCCCGAAACAGGGAGCTTTTTAGAAAGACACGAAGGTCGCTTGCATGTTTAAAAATGAGATTTTCAGCAAGATTCCGAGGGGATTTGGCATTTACTGTACCTCAGCTTATAGTTAACATTCAGAAAAAGTTTTTGGAAGGGATCATAAACCTCATGCTTCAGGGACTACGTCAGTTGCGAACTATAGGCAGCAGACTGAGGGGGTGCGTTACGTGCTCACCCTTGCTCTTTTGGGGTCAGTTGTGTCCCGGGAAGCAGCGGGAGCAGGCAGTGCTCAGCCCATGCTCCGAGCAGCCGGGGCTGTGCTGTCAGCAGGTCTGATTGGCATTAATTGCTTGCAAGATTTTGTTTTGCAAAACCATTCTGCCCACAGAGAACAAACAAGACGGGGAACCGGAGCGCTCGCTCATCCTTAAATCCCCGCATCAGAGGAAGTGTGCCTGCCTGCCCCCCAGGAGCACCGCAGAGCAGCACATTGCTGCTCTGGAAAGGGGAAAGTACCGGAGAACAGTGGTTTTAATATTTAAACTGAGCCAATTTCATTAACTTGCAAGAAAACGTAGCACAGCCTTTTGTACTGGGGTGAGCTTCCTCTGCAGCAGGAGGCAAGAGGGCAGGTCTGGTCACTCCCATCAACGGCAGGGCTGCTGCATGGGCGGTAGGTGCCCGTGCAGCGTGGCGGGAGGGCTGGACCAGGAAAATCATCTGTGACATGTTCAGCCAAGCGGGATCAGAGGGAGATGATGGGGCTCATCATAACGTCTTCATTCCTACTCCGCAGCCTTAAGCCAAGGCATCTTTGCTGGCTACAGACAGCACTGCAAGTCCCCTGTGTGCTATGGGACAGAGCAATCAGCAGTGCCCTAACAGCACAGGCAGGGTCGGGCATCCCACAGCCATACATTAAGGGGGAGCATGCTGGTAGGTAAGGGCATCCCTCAAATAACTAGGAGCTCCATCAGTGATGGGATGGTGGGGACAAAGTCCTGCCTCTGCTTCACGGCAGCACTTCCTGCTCTCATACTCAAGCCATACCCCGTTCTCCATCAGTGCTTTGAAACCAGAGCATGAAGCTCTCCACAGGGAGCGTGTGTTGATTTGTTTCACGATTTCCATTAATTACCAGGTAAATGAGATCCCTGCACACTCATTGGGCACCTCGCCTCATCTGTTTGGGCTTTTGACAGCTGCTGGAGCAGCAAGTATGTTTCCATCACGTGGTGCCTGGCAGGGCATCCTCTCCCTTGCTCTGACCTCCAGAATCATCCCATCTGCTTCATTTCAGCATCCTCCCCTGGAGTTTGTTCTCCGCAGCAAAACCCCATTGCGCCGGGGGCAGGGGAGCTCTGAGCCCTTGAGGTTTCAATTAGCCAGGGAAAAGTACCCTGGGGCTGGCTGCAGCTTTTTGGTGGGTGCCACCCAGTGTGCTGAATGTAGCGCCTGGCATAGGGCTTGTGTCAGGCTGAGCTAATGCAGCAGGCACCGAAAGAATCGATCGCTGCTGCCTTCGGCTTTCTGTGCTGAAACCTTTCCTGGAAAGACAATTAACAGCACCTAGAGCCTGCTCCAGCTGCTCTGGTTTTGTCGTTAAAGCCAGGCCACAGCAAAGCAATAGCGACCTTCGGGGGGGAGGCAGTGCGGAAGAGGGGAATGATCTTTGATTTACTACAAGGGGAAGAGCCTGTAGCCTTGCTGCACATGGCTCATTGACTTAAAACCCTATTGCACAGCAGGGCCAAGGGGGTGATGTGGGGATGCTGCATGGGGCAGGCCTCCTGCTCTGTCTCAGGAGACTTCCAGTGATGGAAAGTAAATAGAATAGTGTGAGAGGTGCAGAAGATGCATGTGGCCATGACTGCGTTTAGCTACCTGGTTAATGGATGACTGAGGGAGGCCCTGGGGGGTGCAGGCAGGGGTGAGCCAGGAGCATCCAGACCAAGGCACATACAGGCAGCTGGAGGACAACAAAACCACCCCCGAAACTGCATCCCTAAGGAGCTGCCCCTCAAGGAGAGCCCTCTACTTGGGTCCTGCATGGATACGCACCTCGCAGGAGTGCTCCCATCCCATTGCCTGTGACAATCCCAGCCCTGCAAGCTGCGTTTCTGATTTCACAAGGGTGGTTTCTCTGTGGGGAAGGGGGGGGTGTTTCAGCTCAAATTAAGGGGTGTGACACGCTCATGTCCCCGTTCATTTACAGCGGGTGACATGCCCCAGTGATTTACAGGCACGCAGAGGGCCTGCAACCCACTGCGGTGTTCAAGGATTACTTAACACAGGATGAAGTAGATCAAATGCAAATGGGTGGATGGTATGTGAGCTGCTCCAGGCAGGCAGGGCCGATAAACCCTCTGGTTTCTTTCACAAGGCTTTGAAACGGGGAAACGTAGCTTCAGATAATTTATTTGCTAAGGGCACCAGGGAGGGCAGGGGAGTACTTATGAGCTAAAGAAAATCCGCAGGTATGTCTCTGGGGATGCACCCACAGAGCACTGCTTAGGCAGGGAGAGGGAATGTGATCCCTGCTTTCAGCCCTGGCTGCTGGGAGAGGGAACCACCTCCTCAGGAGCTCATCCAGAGCCCCACATCTATCCCCACCAGGGCATGGTGGATAATGCTGTGCACAGAGCGCCTGCTAGAGAAGGGGGAAGAGCAAACATGGGGCTGTATGGCAGCTTTCTGCTGACAGGCAGGGACTGGACCTCAGTGTCTGCCTTCCCATGGGGTCACACAAGCTAAATGGTTATCAGGGATGCAGGTGAGACAGATCCCATAGGGCATCTCCCCTATGCACATCTGGACCTGGAGCAGCCCTGCCAGAGTCCTGCAAGTGAGGGGACTGAGTTACCGACACCAGGGACTGCTGTTTGCTAAAATAGTGCTCAAAAAAGAACTATTCCTAATTGCCATTTATTTGTGTTGGCACTCAAGGTGGTTTCACTGCCCCTCACAGCATGCAGAGCACCGGAAACATAGTGCTCACAAGGGACATAGGAAGAGGCAGGGGCTCAGCATCTTAACTGGGGGCACTTGATAAGAGCCGTGCACTGTGAACCTGGCCAGCACTGACCTCCAGCCCCCAATGTTCCCATGGATCTGCTCTGCTCCAGTTACTACACATGGCGCCAAGCCAGAGACTTACTTGGAAAAGCAGAGGAAGTCTGCAGCGGGGAGGGGGGGAGAGGGTAATTCCTTGAAACGCTCTCTTTGGGGATGGGATCTGCAGTTGCTGGAAATTCCTTCCCTGGAAGCTCAGCTCCCTCCCCACAGCGGCTGCCAGCCCCGTGCAATGCCTCGTGCTCAGCACCACATGCAGCAGGACATCACAGCCCCACGGTTTGCACCTCCTGTCCACGGCACCAGTGGCTCAGTAGGCAATTTCCCCCATGAACCAGTCCAGAAACCGGTTCAGATGGAAAAGGCAGAAAGCAGCTGGGCCATATATGATTGTGTGATTCTGTGTATGGAGGTGGGGCTTTAACAGAGCAGTGCAGCCACAAGCAAGGTTCTTAAGCCCAGAAATCCAGCTGGATACCCCAAGAAATGGTGCTCAACAACGTCTGCATCCACAGGGGAGAGCAGGGAAGGCAGAAAGGGAACCAGGCAGACAGCCCCAGGGTGGCTATGGCCTGCTGAGGAGTGCCTCTACCTGAGGACAATGACCATGCGGGGCTGGCAAAGCCCTTGGTCCAGTATCAGGTGCTGGGAATGGTCCCTGACCTTAGAGCTGGAGCAGGGCCAGGCACAGCTCCCCACACCCTCTTCATCCTCCAGACTTCGCATGCATCCAAAGCATCAGCCTGTTCCATCAGCATCAAACCTGAAGCCAGCTCGTGTCTGGGAAACTCATGAACTTCCAAAAGGGAAAATAATAAACTCTAAAAGAAATGACTATAAGATCCCTCTAGAATAGCATTGTGTGCCTGCATCCTGACCCCCAGGAACCACGGGCAGAGGGATCAAACCCTCCTCCTCCAGGGACTGATAGCACCATTTGGTATCAATTTTCCATCTGAATGCTCCTTTTTAGGAATTGTTTCTCTTGCTCCAGAAAACGAGTGCTCCCAGGGAGCCACTGAGCATGAGGAGCCCTGGCTCCATGCCGGCTGCACGTCACCGCTCCGAGCCCTGCAGCCTCATCCCACATGGATGCACATGGGAAACAGGGACTCGGTATGGGGCAGTTTGCCCCAACAGAGCTAAGGCTGAACACATGAACTGCCATGGGAAGGTGATGGCAGGGTGACATGGGGAACCTTGTGCCTGCAGCAGTAAGGATGGAGCATCCCAAAGAGAGCTCCTGCGATGCGCTAAGGCTGTGGCTGTCACTGCCAGGACACAGCAGCACCTCAGTAAAAGGAACTGCTCAAAACAAGGAGTACATTATGTTTTTTCTTCCCTTTTTGAAGGCAGGAGAGTTTCTGACAGCGCTGGGTGGAGGAGCCTGTGCACACACAGGCTTTTATCCAGAAATGGTCCAGCCCTGACTCTGGTGACTAGCAAGGCGATAAAATTAAGCTCCCATGTCCTCAGGAGCAGGAGGTAGAAGGACATTTAATCACACTCCTTAAATGAGGCATTGAACACTATAAAGTTCAATGCCAACATCCAACACACACTTGGGAGCTGACTTCACTGCCAAAGCCCAGCAGCCCTTACTTGGTTCCTGCAATGATAACACATTTGACACGGGTCCCAACACGTTGGGATGCACGGAGGGTGTACCCATGGCACGGCTCACACTGGGGCCATGCCGGGGTCTCCCAGCACTGTCCCTCTGCATGCTGCAAGGGAAGGGATGCAGGCAGAGCGCTCTGCAGCACGGGGCAGCTCTGGGCAGGCTGGTCGGCAGCCAAGGCAGCAGATGGCTGCGCAGAGCTGTGCTGGCCAAGCACCGAGGGCAGCTGAGGGCCAGGGCTGCCGGGCACCGCTCGCGCCAGCGCTGCGGAGCGGACATCACTTTCTGCTCAGTGGCAGGCTGGGGAAGGGCTCAGACCAGGGCAGATCCCCATGCACACGTTACAGCAGGGGTCCAGGCTGAACCCCCAGCTCACACGCAGGACGGATGCTGGCTTAAGTTGCATGTACCCGTCATGCACCCAAGTCCTGCATCACAATGCGACACAGAAGAGATCCCTGCCCAAAATAGGATTAAACCCAACCAGCACAGGCAAACCCTGCAGTGCCCAGGGCTGTGCAAGCCATGCAGACTTGCCTCCAAAACTCACATGTGCTCGTTGTCCTCCTCCCCCATCTATTTCCTCCTTTGTGGCCAAACACAAGAGAAACCAAACACCACAATTTGCTTAATCTCCTCCCCATACCTCTTGCCTGGACTTTGGGCCCTGCAGTCCCCGCACAGGCAGCTGCATACATGTAAAGCTCGGTCCCCTGTAGCTGCCAGGGAGGAAAACACTCTTTCATCCAACATCACAATGCCACCCCTATAACTGCAACAGCATCCACCACACGTTGCTTTGGTTCCTTGATTGGTTTTTGTGCTTTGGGTGTTTTTAAGCCCTGCCCCAAGAGATACGCTGCCCACAGCCTCCTCAACAGCACTTACCAGCCTGCGTCACTGGAGGATTCTATCACTGCTGTAGGAGTCCTGTACTCAGGGACTCAGCTTCTGTGTGCTCAGGAGCAAACCTGGGTGCAACAAGGAGGAGCAGAACAGAACAACAGCTTGCTGGGGCTCAAGCCCAGGGGTTTTAACCCGGCACAACCAGTGATGGGCACCTGGGAGCACTGGGACACAGGTGAAGGAGATAGTACAGGGCTGGTGCAGGAGGGTCTGAGCCTTCTTCCCAGCCCTGCAGCAGCAGAGGATGGTTGGGCTGGGGTGCTGCAGGGAAGATGGCATAGGGCTGGAGCAGCCCTGAGGAGGACTTGGGGGTGTTTGTTAATGAAAAGCTCAGCTTGAGCAGGCAGTGTGCACTTGCAGCCCAGAAACCAACCGTGACCTGGGCTGCATCGATAGGAGTATGGGCAGAGAGAGACTTTTTACAAGAACAGGTAGTGGCAGGACAAGGGGGAATGGCTTTAACCTGCCAGAGGGGAAACTGAGGTTAGACAGGAAGAAGCTCTTCCCTGTGAGGGTGCTGAGGCGCTGGCACAGGGTGCCCAGGGAAGCTGTGGCTTCCCCATCCTTGGCAGTGCTCAAGGCCAGGTTGGACACAGGGGCTTGGAGCAACCTGATCGAGTGGAAGGTGTCCCTGCCCATGGCAGGGGTTGGAACTGGAGGAGCTTTAAGGTCCCTTCAACCCAAACCAATCTGGGATGCTATGATTCAATAGGAACAGCTCCTGTGCAGCATTTATACCCCATTTATAGAAGCACCCTAACCAAGTGCGCGTGGGGAGGGCTGCTATCCCTGCTGCGTTCGCCAGAGGAGCTGGTGGCAGCTCTGCCACAGTGGGGGAAAATAAAATAGAGGTGGAGAATGTAAATCTCTTCAACCGGGCTGGTGCAGGGGAGGGCACAGAGGTGCTGTACCGGCCCTTCTGCAGCGCCGTTTGTGACACCAGGGGCGCTGACTGCGCTTTGACAGCGTTTGTGCTGTACCAGCCCCAAACAGCACGTACAAAGGCAAATGGAATTAGCAAGGAAGGGCGAGTTATGGCCAGGAGAGGACTTGGGGGTTACGAGAAACACTTCAGAACGAGCTGGAAACTTCACCGGCAGCCCGCAAGGTGACTGAAGCGCCGGAGATGGAATTGGAGCGCTGCGAGCCGATGAATAACCGTATTGCAGCGCCGCCAGCGCTCGGGGCGAGGAGGAAGAGAACAGGGGAGCTGCGTCCGCCAGTCCAGCCCGGCAAGAAGGGGTCAGGGGAGAGACAAAGGCGCAGCATCCCGGGGTGCCGCTTCGTGATGCGCCGGTACCCCCGGGACCCCCTTAGCCCCGACCCCTCTGCAGCCCCGAGCGGCCGCGGCACCATGGCGCCCTCCGGTGGCCGCGCCGCGACACTGCATCCCCCCTACATCCCACCGGAACCCCCTGGGCCCACCGCAACGTGCAGAACTGGGCTTAAAACAAGGGCTCCTGCAACAATGACAACGAACAGAGAAAGAAACAACCCGCCAAAGCTCGCGCTAGGAGCAATAGGTCAATATTTTATTTGTTTTCACCTGTACAGCAGCAATTAGCACCAGCACATCATTAAAGCCTCAAGCAGGTGAGCCCAAGGATGGTTATCTTTGATCTACTGTTAAGCTTTGCTGAACGCTGCCCAGTCTTATCCGTGTTGATGGGTTGAGTATCCCACAGCGCCTGGGCTGAGGCTGTGCCTCTGACCTGCTCCCGCTTCACAACTACGTGCTGAGGGTGTAGGTTGTGAGGCACTGGTTGCAGGTGGATCATTCGGGGCTCAAGGGCAGAGGGAGTTTGTAGCTGTAGTTTAAGCATCACCCTCAGTGAGGACTCACGTCGCAGAAATAATGCAGGTATGGCTATTCCCATTGTACCTGTGAGACATGCTTCGGGCACCTAGGCAAGTTCAGCCTCAGACCAAGCTCTGCACAGCTGCTACCCTCCATCCCCCTTCATGACCTGGGCTGCATCACAACTGCTCCCAGGATCAGGCAGCCTAAGCCCAGCTGCGGGACATGGCCTGCAGGGAACGCACCAGCACAGGAACTGCTGGCATTGGTTTTAGCTCCTTGTGCTCCTCCTGCCCGGTAAGAGGGACAGAAGCGTAAGAAGGTTACAGAGCTGTCTTAGACAAGTACAACAGTTCCCAGACCACGACAGCTTCCACACCACACACTGTGCAACAAGTTCTCTGCTCCAAGAGGGACCAGAGACTCCCTGCACTATTCCCTCCTTGCCAGAGGCACCAGCACTGGCCCCTTTGGTTTTCCCAAGGGTTATCCCTGCTCCTGGTTGGAAGCAGGTAAGGCAGGAGTGGTAGACAACTACTGACTGGTAGCTAGCCAAGAATACCCTTGGGCTTTGGGCTTCTTTCCCACTAAAGAGTGACCCCATCCCACCCACCTCCACCTAACGTCCAGACCCAGATCCCCCAAGGCATCACTTCAGAAGTCTGAAGCATTTTAATCAACACCTATGGCCATCATTACTTTCATGATGGCACAGAGCTTCCTCCATCTCAAAAGTACAAATACCTCTGTTAATGATCAAGGATATCTGTTAAAGGTCAAACTTCTGCCTGCTCCCTTCCCATGTGCGGGCAGCATGGCCAGAGCAATGCAGTGACCACCCAGCACCAATGGTGACTGACAGGTCAGATGGACCAGAGGTTTTGGCAAGGTTCATCTCACGCAGCCATCTAAAGCAAGGACAGGCCAAGTGAAAGAGCTGTGGGCTGGAACTGTTGGCACACAAGGTCATGGCACAGAATTGGGGTTTTAGAAGTCACCACTGTACTCTCCAACACATGCAAAGGCTGGAGCAACCCCAAGCAGTCTCCACGTACCCTGGGAAGAGCCATCACCAAAGTGACAGCACCCAGAGTTGATCTGTGGCGTAGTCCAGTCACATCAAGTGGCAATAAAACCATAAGTGGCATCAGGATAGCAAGCCGCATCCGCACGAGATGAACAGTGGCTTTTAAGACCATCACTAAATCCCATCAGTGCGACATATACAAACCTCATTCATTTAAAAGGCTCCCATTAAAGTACCTTTTATTCCTAGCAACAGGCAGTTTCAAATTGCAAAATAATTCTTGGATCAGCCAACGACTGCCTTTATTCCCAAAGGAAGAGAGGGGCAAAGGCCAGCCCCTTGGGTACAAGGATTCTCAGACACTGTATTGAGGGTCTGGATGACATTTCCAGTGCCCCGGTGCAGCAGTGCTGGTGCAGCAGTGATAACTTGTGCCTTTGCCACGGTGTGCAGGGCCTCCACTGAGCTGCTCAGGATGACTTCCTGGAGAACTCTCAGGATCCACAGCAGGTCTCGCCCAGCATGGACATGTCCCGGTGGGAAACGTGCCAGGGCTCAGGCTTCAGCATCATCCTGGCTTGGCACAGCAGCGTCGTGTAGGAGCGGTGTTGTCTCAGAGGGGGGTGGTTTGATCTGTGTGGTGGGGTGATGTGGGGGTCTCTGCAGAGGAGAGGACAGCAGTTACAGCCATGCACATGGTGGTGGCACTGCAGTCAGACCACAGCCCCACTTATAACATGTGCACCCCAAACCTTTTGGACTTTCACATGGCCCAGAACCCCTTTCTGAAAGCTTCTGATGATTTCCTGTACCACCTCCCTAACAAAATGAAGCTATTTCCATTCCAACATAACAACCCCCCCAAATGCCCAACCTGAAAAGCTGTGTCACATGTGGGCCTATTGCTGAATTAGACAGGGGAACCCTAGGAGCAAGGAAGATATACCCTTAGTGGAAAAGGATGAGGTCAAAGAACACTTAAGCAACCCAGACACACATAAACCCATGAACTCTGATGGGATGCACTCATGAGAGCTGAGGGACAGCACTAATTCACAGTAAGGCCATTCTGCATAATCTTTGACAAATCCTGGCAAGTGGGAGAGGGGTCCAAATCCTGAAGTAAAGCAACTGTTACTCCTATCTTGAAGCTCAAGAAGGAAGACCTCAGGAACTAAAGGCCAGTATCCTCCCTCCAATCCTTGGGAGGGTGATGGAGCAGCTACTGTGCTTGACCAACCTGATAAACTTCCATGATTAAACAGCTTGATAGATGAGGGGAAAGCTGGGGATATTGTCTACTTGGATTTGAGTAAGGCTTTCAACACTGCCTCCAATAAGGACCTTGTAGAGAATCCATGAAGTATGGGCAGCAGTGAGCTGGACCGAAACTTGGCTGAAGAGACAAGCTCAGAGCATCATGAGAAGTGTGACTGTAACTAGCAGTGTACATGAGGGGCCAATACCGTCTCCAACTCTGGTTTACATCTTTATTAATGACATGTATGTTTGCTGATAACACAAAATGGGGAAGAGCAGGTGATACACCAGAAGGTCATACTGCCCTCCAGAGGAACAGCTCAGGCTGGAGAAATGGGCTGAATGAACCTTATGAGGTTCAACAGGAGGATGTGCAAAGTCTTGCACCTCAGGAAGAACAAACCCATGCCCCATTACACAGTAAGGGTCACGCACAACTTAGGCAGTTTGGCAGAAGAGGACCCAAGGATCTTGGTGAACACCAAGAACAGCATCCCATGTAGCAAAGGCAGCTAACCATATCCTAGGCTGCATTAGGAGTGATGCCAGCAGGTCAAGAGAGGCGATCCTTCCCCTCTACTCATCACTGGTGAAGCCACACAAGGAGCACTGCATCCAGTTTTGGGCTTTCCAGGACAAGAGAGATGGAGCTACGAGAAGAAGCAAAGGGCCACTAAACTGACTGAGGGACTGGAGCAGGGGGTTTGGAACTGGATGATCTTATGGTCCTTTCCAACCCTAGCTATTCTATGATTCTATGCGTGCAAAGGCCAAGAGAGCTGGCACCGATTAGCCTGGAGAAGAGAAGGTTCATGGGGGCTATTACCAATGTATGCAAGTATACAAATGGAGAGTGTAAATACACAGCCAGGCTCTTCACAGTGGTGTCCAGAGGACAAGAGCCACCGGGCACAAACTTAAACACCGCAAGTTCAACCTGAACATTAGGAACACACTTTGGTTTTTCCTCACTGTGAAAACTGTAAAAACTGGAATAAGTTGCCCAGAGAAGTTGGGGAATCTCCATCCTTGGAGACACTAAGAGACATCTGGACATGATCCTGGGCAGTCAGCTCTAGGTGGCCCTGCTGGAGCAGAGCTGATGGACTAGATGACCTTCAGAGGTTCCTTCCAACCTCACCAATTCAGTTACTTTGTGGTCCTGTAATACAAACCCCAATTTTTTAATACATCAGAAATTCCCTCTTGAAAGCCTTTCCATGGAGCCTCCCCCTATATCCCGGAGGGGAGTGACACCCACCAAGTGACTACCTCTGTTACCCCACGAGGTTTTGCCCATTCCAAAACTTACCTCTGGATCTGAAACACTCAGAGTGGGAAGAAGTGTTTCCTCACACCAGTCCTACTTTTCACCCTAATCCCTGCTGATATTATTAGGGCTGCATATCAGGTACACCAGGAGAAATAATAAAAGCATGTGCTTGCAGCCCAGTCAAGTATTAAGACATCTAAATTGCCCCAAATAAAGCTATGAGACACCATTTATATCCAAGCTTGCTAAGAGGGCTTGTCTGGTAGATGTGGACAGTAAACATTGCTGGTTGATTGGCTTTAAGCAAAGTTTAATCAAATCAGGACGAGACAAAAGTATGTTACCTTGACTGGGTACCCACCTACAATCTGGCTTCCCGCAAGACCGTCCCCTTAACCGGAGGCAGCTTTTTGGCAGAGGTGGCCTGGTTGGCCTTATTACTGTCTGAGTTCTTTTTATTGCTACTCGAAAATAGAGAGCATTTTTCCTAGAAGACAATCAGGCTTGTTTATGGTGCACTGGGACATGAATTCCATGAGAGCTCCAATTTGAGGAGGAGATTGTCAAATCATTGTTTAACTAGAATCTAGTTATTAATGAAGATTTCAAAATCTAGGTTAAACTAAGTCCTATTTTAGATTTTGGGCAGTGTCAAGCCAGTTTTAAATGGTCCATTTGCCTTTCAAATGCATCACCACAAAGGCTTTAGGCCATGTTAGCTACAATGCTGCATCTGGCCATGTTTTATACCTGCAGAGCTTCACACATTGTTTAGAACTGCAGGTCCAATGGATGCATTTCAAACTGGCTCCACTGTCAGCTAGACTAAGATTTAAGTGTTTCATAGCACCTCATCTGGACTGGGTTCAGAGCACATTGCTCCCTCCAGAAGCCAGAGGCACACAGGATACTCCAGGAAGGAGTTGGGATCAGGGAGACCTTCGCACTGGCAGACACACAAAGCTGTGGTCAATGCCCCTGCTCAGTGCCCCCTCACCTGTGTCTTCAAGAGGGAGGACTGTGCATGATTAAACAATCATCAGCAAAGATCAGCAACACTTCAATCAAATGAGGAACACACCTTGGCTGCAAATTGCTGTCTTCCAGTTTACAAGCTCTTATCTATTCATTAGACATGAGACTTTCATGTGTTGTTGCACAGCTTGCTTAGATTTATAAGGTCATCAAGTCTTCCATTCATCACTTTCAGGTAGTCAGGCACTTCCTGCAGCTGATTTTCTGTTCTAGCACTTTACCACAGCTCTGGCTGAGCACCCAAATACAGCAGGCTTATGCCTGGGTTTGGGGTATTTCACAGATATTCAGTTCACTTGAACAGATTTACAATCCAGCTTTTCTTCCTGACCCTTCCTGGCACAGTTAAGGCTCTTTGATGGCAGGAATTAAGACTTGCATAAAGCAGGGGAAAGAAATGCCAGCTCAGGGCTGCATAAGGTCTTAGAAATAGTGCCAGCAAATAGACATTTTTCAGATATGCTGGTGCTATGCAACAGAGTGAAGTCCACTTGCCAACAAGCACTTGCAGCACTGAAGCAGAGAGGTTCAACACACAAAGCCTGACCACCTCAGGAGCACAGCAAGGGTTTAAGGCCGAGCCTTCAGCCCTAGCATTACTCCCACTCTGCAGGGAGGTGTGTGGAAGAACAAGGGGATTTGGGATCATGTGCTTAAGTCAATTAAGCAGTTGTAGGCTTGGTTAAAATCCTATTACCTGACACTCCGAGAGCTCTGCCACTGTTTAAAGTGGGTTCGTACTAGTGTCTCAGTAAGGGCAGTTACAGGAGGTTAAGCAAAAGCAGCCCCTCACACATGCTCTCCCTTTGGCCCGCTTTCATCCGAAGCATTATCTTATTATCCCCACAAGTAGCTTCACTTCTGTGACTTTAAAGCCAGCTCAAGACACTTGGTTGTAGTGGAAAAGTAAATAAGCTTGCTTTGAAGCAGGTAAGGGTAGGGAGCTAGATCTCTACTTCAAGAGATAAAGCTTTTAGAAAGCTTAGTGTTATCAGATGAATGTTTGGGAGCTGAATCTCCATCACATGTTTTAGCTGGTTTATATTCTGTCCTTACAGCTCAGAGCTATTTGGAGTAGTTCCCTTGCAAACCAAGTGAGCTCCAAGGAAAGACAGAGCACAGTCAGGGCTGAGAAGCAGCCACAGTGTCTGTGCCTCTCCTGCAAGAACACAGCAACTGCATTTCATTAGGGAACAAGCTGCGCTCAAGTAGCTCCATTCCCTGAGAAGGCTCTATTCAGAGTAGAAAACTGTTGGGACCCTGCAGAGACGCACAAATCTGCGCAATGGCACAGACCTACTGCTGTCTATGGAGGCTGGGTTGATAAGCAAGGCTTGTTCTTTCATTAACTGGATGAGCTGAGAAATACCTCCTCCTACAGGAACCCATTTTCATCGCTGCTGTGCATTGAGAAAGCCAGAAATGCTGAAATGCTTTCATGTTATCTATTTGCAGCCCAGTTTCTAGACGGCTGAGGAAGTCCTGCTGCTACATGCTGGCATCTGGCACCATTAGGTCACTGTCTGTGGCATCAGCCAATGTTTCCTCAGGAGTGTTAGATTGTCAGCCCAATCTACATCATCTGATTAAGTCTGATTGGACTTACAGCATTTCCCATTAGACATCTGCAGGTTCTTACCTGACTCATTGCCATGAGTACAGCTGCTGAGATAATGAGCGGGATGCTCAGCCCAAGGCAGATATACTGCAGGTAGTCCAGCAGCGATGGGATCAGCACCAGGTTGGTGTAAAACTGCTTTAGGACTGAGCCTTCGATGGATCCACTCTGCTCAAAGAACCACAGCTGTCAGTGGCATTTCCCTCCCACCCAGGGCTGAGACAAACCAGCTGCACAACTGCCCTCCCAGCACAGATTAGGGAATTCAAGCAAGGTTCAGACTAAAGGCTTTCACTAAACAGTTGGAGTCAGCCAGGCATGCACACAGCTGGAGACTGCACTCCCAGGCCCACATTAGCATGGGGATGCTGGCAGCTCTGTTGTGGGCCCTATTTAACCCCACATCTAGGGCAGAGCCAGAGATTTACCAACTATAGTGCGGGGTTTGTTCAGCTCAGATGGATTAATGGCACAGCCAAGTATTATAAAGCCTTCTGTTGGTGCTTAATTAGTCTGTCTGACTTAAAGCTTTATCCAAAGTGGAATTTCCCCAGCACTGGGTGATGTATAAGCAGTTCCCCCTCCCACAGGAGAGGCTCTGCTGGATCAGGTCAAGGAAGGCAACTCACCTCTGCAAACCACAGCAGCGGCAGGACCACTGGCTTAATCCTCCCGGTTTGACTGGGGTAAGAAAATAACCACATACTTAGATTTCTAGTTGATCCAGGCCCCAATTTGAGCCACAATTCTTCCTAAAGAGCTGGGTCTGACAGACTGATAATGGCCAGGAAACAGTGTAAGGAAGTAGCAGTTCCTGCTGCTTCAGTGAGCTGCTCTCCCCTTAAGGGACCAGGTCCAACTTGGCCCTCTTACACAAGTGCAGAACTTATGCTTCTATTTGTGCTTAGCAGTAAGTGCCATTCCACATCTGGGCTCCAGGGACATGAACTCAATGAACTGGAATGCTAACTTCACATGGCTGCAAGTCATCTTGGTCACCTGCATGGTAAGAGAGGGTGCAAGCTCACAGCACTGGGGCTGTCTGCTGGTGCATGCCCTACAGCAAGTCAAAGCAGCAAGAACCATTCTGTTTGCTATCAGAGCTGAAAGTGCCTTTTTGGATATAGGCTACAACTGTCAACCCTGTAGACAAAGCATGTTTTGCCTCTTCATGTTGGATGTGACGCCTGAGCAGCAGCAGAGTGCAGGCAAACCACTCCTGCACCTCCCCAGGAGGAGCCATCCACATGCTGCAATGCTAAAGCATGTCAGTTTGAGGTCACTGATAGCTGGCATTTCACCACATGAGCCAGCTGGCTTCTGCAACTGTGACAACTGTAATGCTGAAGCTACTTCATCTCCGGGCAGAGTAAACTCTGCTCAAGGGAGATGGACATTTCTAAAAGGTGACTACTTACATTATACCAGACACCTGCTTTATGTACAGGTTCAGCTGGAGCTTGATGGAGCAATTCATGGGGATGCCAGTCAACTGCAGAGGAAGAGACCAACCAGTTAATCAGTAAAGCCAACATTTGTCTGGAGAGCTTTGCAGAAGAGCAACCCTTTGCTTCCCATCCTAGCTGCTCTGGATTGGATCATCCAGAGCGATACTGTAGTTACCACACACAGGACCAGGAGCACGGCTGAGGTTTCCACCAAAGCACAACCATCAGCCAGCCAGGCACCAGTGTTCAGGCTCCAGGGATGGCTGCTAACAGAAGAACAGCACTGTCCCCATGGCAGTTGGCAGTTTGTCCCCTTCACTTGAAGGGTCACCAGCCAGTGAGACTCTTGCAGCACCTCCCTTGGGGTGGTCTGAAGGCACAAAGCTAAGCTGGACACACATGGCTGCTGCAGAAGGCAGCACGCAGTCAGTAGGCAAACAGCATCAAGGGAGGTGTTGTGTGACCCAGGGCTTGTGGGGCTCAGCATAAGCAAGTTCAAATTACCAAGCAGCGTATGTAACCTGTAAGTAACCCCTACACAGGATGCTTTAATAGCAACTCCAGTGTTTCCTGAAGCCTGATAAGCCTCTTCTGCTGTCCATCCTACCAGCAGCACGATAGAAATGCTTCAATGCAAAAGATTTGTGCAAACGGGAAAGGACAAAGTGTTTCCCATAATGAAGAACAGACAGCACTGTCCACCAACACCCTAAGACCATGAAAACATCCCACTTCAAAGCTGATCTTGATGATACCCATTAAGGCATTGGTTTCTCATGACACTGCAGTTTTGCAACACATTAAGGGCAGAGAGTTTTTGCTGGATTGCCCATTTGCACTCAGCAGACTGCAGCTAGATAAGAATACAGTTAATTGCACAGTTATCAGTAGATGTTTGATACTGTAATAAACTTAATTAGATTTCCATAACTGCGATAAGAAAAGCAGAGAGAACCCAACGCCTAGATAAGCAGCACAGCTCGCCTTGCCTCAAGAGGGGAATTTGTTTCTTGCTTCGACAAACAATGTTTGGAAGATCTGACCACGTGCCACACACACCATGGGTGGAAGATCCCAAAGTCCTCTCCCCATCAGCAACTGGGACAACAACAGCTCAGGACAGCCCCACTCATCACCAATGGAGCAGTAACTTCACCCTTACTATAGATACGTGAGAAGTGCAACACAGCAGCAGTGCAGTGCCAAAGCAGTCAGTCAGATGGGCAGGTTGAGAGTCTGGAAGAAGCCAGCCCAAAACCAGTGGTGACAGCTTCAGCTGCAGCATGGTCTCAGGCTTTGCTAGTTAGTTCTCATCTCAGATCTGGGGCATAACTGGGCTGCTGCTAGATACACCTCCTGGCGTTATAGACCTGAGTCAGTGGAAAGAACTTGACTGTGCTTACCAAAACAATTACGCTTATAATTGGTTCTGCAATTCTCTACAAGCCAGGCTAATTATTCCATTAGTTTATGGCTGTGACATTTTTTATCTGCACTTGTCCTCGCCAGTCTTTGCACTATGGAACCTGCTCAAATCAGTGCCACAGGAGCAGAGCAAGGCTACCATGGAGACAGTGGCAGGCTCCCCACTCAGCCCAGCAGGACCCCTGGGGCACAGTGAGGCTCCTCCATGGGTGAGGACCCCGGCAGGCTCACCCTCACACACTCACTGGGTGCACGTCGAGGAAGAGCGCGTGCTGGTCCTTGTTGGGGTGCAGGCCTTCGACAGTGTCCAACAGGGACGGGTCGGCATTGTAGAAGTGAGGATGTGAAATGAACATGGGTGCATCTGGATGAGAGCAAAGACACCTTAAGTTCATCCAAACCCATCTGAGACGTTTTGTTGTGATTTTAAAGCTATTGCAG
Source organism: Brotogeris chrysoptera (assembly GCA_030323915.1). Taxonomy (NCBI): domain Eukaryota; kingdom Metazoa; phylum Chordata; class Aves; order Psittaciformes; family Psittacidae; genus Brotogeris; species Brotogeris chrysoptera. The sequence goes on along the minus strand of JARCZZ010035438.1, from coordinate 13,165 downwards.
CATTTGTTCTGAACAGGCTTTTGTACTTTTCTCCTCCCAACCAGAAAGCTTCTTCCCTTCCCTCCCTGCAGCTTTGGGAGGGTAAAGACCTAGTGCTTAAGCCACGCTCTCCCACCTACACACTACACAATGCTGTGGCTGTACCCAGACACAGGCTGGGGCACAAAGTCTGAATTCTCACACTCCTCCATAACCTGCACCCAGTGCCCAAAGTTAACATTCAATTTGGCAGTTTCACAGCCTGCCTCTTCCCACCTATGCTCCTCTGCCTACTCCCTCCACAGCCCAGGGGACATAAAACTCCCACCATATCCTTAGGCATTATCACAAGCACCAGGCTGTCATAGGACCATGGAGACCGAGAGGACTTTGGGTACAAGGATTTTCCCTCCGTCTCTCCTTGCTAAGACGCCTGCTGGTGAGAATGCCATGCACTCTGGTAGATAACAGAGCTGGTTTTCCAGACAGCCAAGCTCATATCACATCCCCACACTTAAACACTGGTACAGGGAGAGCCTGAGGAGGAAAGGACTTACTCAGCCTACAGGAACTGACGTTCTGGATGCCAGACTGCATGCAGGGGCAGAAGCCTTCATTGGGTGGATAGTCAGTGCCATTGGCAAAGAGAGTTTTTGGTGCCACGAAGCGATAGGTGGGCACACCCTGAAACTTCCCGGACTGCTCGTACACCAGTCTCATGGATCTGGAAGGGTTTCATTGGAGAAGGATCAGGATTAGACGAGAGGTTCCCAGCCCAGAATTGGGCTCTTATCTTTGCTGGATAAGATGCAGTTGCAATGTAACTTAGACTTTGAGATCAAGATAAACACTCAGAGAAGTGCTTTTAATGGGGAATGCATATTTAAGCCATTTGCTTTCCATGTTTTAAACACAGATAAAGGGTTGGTCAGAACTAGTTGTGGACATAAACCACAGTCTACAAGTCAGTTTGTATGTCCAGGCGAGATTAGTTTAAAGGCATATGGTAACCCCCAGGGCTGTTCTCCACGAGATAATACCCTCTTTGTGCAAGCCTTGGCTCTGAGGTGCTCAGGGGACATGCACAGCGGATGGACATTGGCTAAATCTCTTTCACAACACAACTTCAGTACAGAGGCTGTGAGGGGAGTGGAAATTTTTACTACACTACGCAGCAAAACTCTTGATACAACTGGCTGCGATGTTATGCTGCATTACTGCTACCAACTGTAAGGATAAGATGCAAGTTTCCAGGAGGGAGGTTTGCTCCTTTCACACTCAAGCAAGGCTTACAGGGGTGTAGACAGCCTGGGCAGGGGGATGCTTATTCCCGCAGACACCTTCTGACACCAGAACCAAGGATGTGGGATTAAGGGCATGTTCAGCAGTTACATGGATGACTCTAGGCTATGCTCACCTTCCAGCAAGGAGGCAGAGGCTGCTGCAGCACACCAGCAGAATAAAGCCTCGCCTAACTTGCAAGGACATCCAGGTAGTTGCGTATCAACATCAGCTGCACTTAATGCGCAAAACAGCACAGATGTGCCCTGAAGCAAGGCAGAGGTGCTCTTAGTCTATTAACTGATCTTTGTGACTCCTTCCTCTCTAGCCAGGCTAGCAGAGTGGCACTGGGGAGACGTGGGGAGAAAAGACAGCAGAGCCATCTCCCCCACAACACAGCACAGGAGGTTCCTGCCTGACAAACAAGAAACCAAGTATGGGTTTGTCCTCTTCACTGGCTGCCTTGCCAAAAACCATGCTCTGTTCCCTAGAAGATTCTACAGAAACAGGCATCTGTATTTAAACTTTGATTACCAGTAAGCTTCCCTATAAGTTATTGGCTCCAGTGTCATTTTGGTATTTGCTGATGCCCCTTACGTAGAGGAATTCCTGCACTAATACTTGGCTCAGCTGACTTTGCTTGTTTGGAGAGGTCATTGTTCTCTATTCAACAAGAGCACTTGCTGGTTTTGCAGCACTATCTACAAAGCCTGAATTAACATTATCTTCCCCAAGCTGGGGACAGGGGTTTGTGCCACCTCCTATCTCCCCTCTTTTCAGCCTCTGGGAATTTCCACTCAGGCAGGCTCTGCAGGGTACTTTAACCCCTGCGTGATCAGCTAAGTCAGGGTGCCTTTACACAGGACAGATGCACAGCACCACCGGAACAAAGCAGCAAAAAAGAGAAGAAAAAGCAGCATCCCGGCAACAGGGGCACACCACACACACACACACCCCCCCGCAATCACTTCTGCAACCATTTAGTCAGCTGAAACAGTTCTGCAAATGGTTATAGCTGCATTTCCTTGTGACAACTCTTACTTCTCCCTCTCACCTCCCACATCTTATCTAGACGGGTGATTTTCTACTGATTCAACATGAGCAAGTTTTACTTCTCCAGTGATCTGGGAGGTATTTATGAATAGCACAAGATACTGCTAATTAGACAACTGTGCTGTTTGCAAAGCTCCGATACTGCAACACGGAACCGTGGCTGAACTTTAACTACAGAAAGGAGCCCTGAGCCCTCTGCGTCACTGCACAGGTAGGCCATGTGCACAGGATGAACATTGCACCTCCTGCACAGGGACATGCCGGCCTCACCTGCAGGCATCCGGGCTGTAGAAATCCAGTGATGTTGGGGACATGAAAGGTGGCCACATCTCTCCTGCTGTCCCATTGATCATGTTGCATCCATGGCTCCGCCAGTAATTCACCTACAGGACAGAAGTAGGGAGAAGAACTCAGAATAAGGAGAGAGATGGCTTCCAGGCCTGCATGGGACATCCACCACTCTACAGTGCTTCCAGAGCAGCTTGAGGTCGCAACACTGAAGAGCTTCCAAGATCTTTCCCACTCAAACATCTGCCCAATTAGTGGAAAAACAGGACAAGATCTATCAGTCTCAAGTGCTCCCACAGTGACTGGTCTGTAGATTCAGTTGATTTTAAGAGTGGAATTCCACAAGGGAAGAATAAGCGCTCCTTTAACAAGTAAAGGAACACCTTAAACACAGGCTATGGGACCCTGGGACTTCAACTTCAGAAGCAACCAGCTCCAACAGGATTCCAAGGGAATCCAAGGGACACAGATGAGCTGAACTTAATCCTTCGTGTAAGCCTCTTACTACATAGAACAAGAGCTACCTTCTGCCAATTTGACAGAAGTTGCAGCAGTTGAAGTCCTGTAGAAACTTGCCTTCAAACCTAAGACCCAGAGACACAACAGCACCGAAAGGTTCCAGTTTATCATGCTTTAGATCAGGCATTGCCCCTGTACTACAGGCTCTCTGCTTGACACTTACCTCCTTTAGCCCATTCCATGAATCCACCATGTGAACTTCACTGATGTTCTTCATGCCCGTGTTCACTGTGAACAGTCCTGAGTTGGAGTTGTTGAACTGCAGAGAAGAGAGACTAATGTTTCATCCATTATACGCAACAAAACTGCAGTATGTTACCGACTCTGCATGCTTCCTCATCTCTAGGGGTGCTCCACAAACTGTAAGCAACAGCTTCAAACACTAGCATTTCTGCCCAGGGAGAGAATTAAGGCAGCCTGACACAACCACCAGCTACACATGGCCGCTCCAAACACTTTGTGAGGGGATTGAGCACTTGGGCTATCCCTAAGACCAGCACTGCTGTGATTTCAGTGTTCCCAACCAGCAGTTTACTCACCTCCATAAATAGGCCAAATTTTCCCTTGAAAGGGATCATGCCAGGAACAATTGCATTTATTGCATCTATAAGAGGGTCTTCATAGCCCCACATGATCTCCCCCACCGTCCGGTTAATGAACGCCTCCTGTTTCAGGCCAGCCAGGGCTCCACTCAGTAAAATCTTCACAAAGGTTGGCAAGTTTTCCATCATTACAGCTGCTCCCTGGGAAAGAAACAGACCTGAGATGAGAGACCCATCTTTTCCTCTCCTTTAAGCGGAAGCAATGCATCTTTGATGTAATCAAAGGACCATGCTGAGCACCAATCTACATCCCTCAAAAAGTCCTTTGGACAAACTGAGGCTCACCATTTACCCCCAGCTTTGGAACAAAGCAATTGAGGGCTCACAGACTTCATTTCCCCAGAGGATGCTCAGGCAAGGTCGCAGACTCGAGCCCAGCTGCTTTGCCAGCCCCTCTGAACACTCTGAGTTTGGAAGGGTAACAGCCCAACGCAACAACCAGCACCCAGAAAACTGAAAATTGTGTGTTACAAGCTTAATCACTTGATTGCTTTATTAGCCTTGAGCCCTAAATGAAAGTGGGCTCTGAGTCAGTACTGAGCATCATCGCCCTTCCCTCAAGCTCCAAAGATGGTAACTATCCATGGAGCAAATTCTTACCATCATCAAAATGTTTGGCACAACGATGTAGTCGTCTTCATGGCCATTGGACAGCTCTGGCTGGAAGAAGAGTTTCCGATATTCCAGGAAGGAGACAGTGTCATTGTCATGGAATGTGATATTTGTCTTATACCTGAACTCTCTGCAAAGAGATGGGAGAGATCATTGAAACCATCTCTGCAGGCAGTACCTCTGCAAAGCTTGTGAGTAAGGAGGGGCTGCACAGGCTCAGGCTTCCTTCTGAAGAGCAAGAAGGAGACCAAACCCCATCAAGAAGCCAAAGGACAGCAGGGGAGGCAGCATCCCAGGGAACGGGTGGTATCAACCTCACCGCCCAACCAGGGTGAGGGTCTAGCAGGAGGAGATGGCAGCCTGGGAGCAAAGCATCCCTGACAGATTGCATTCTGTAGCAAATCACAAAGTGTTTCTTCACCACTCAAAACCCAGAGGATAAGAAGTTTCAGACAAATGCATAGAAATCCTCGGTTACTGCACCTGCAGTCACTGAAGAGCCCAGGCATATCAGGGAATGCCCAGGTAAGCAAGCCTACACCAACACCCATGTCCAAATAACTTCCGGAACGGAAGATGACCAAACTAGATGCCATGACACCCAGCAACAAGCCCACACTGATTTGCCCCAGATGTCCCTGATGGCTCCCAGGTTCAGGGCAGCTTGACCTTCCATCACGGCTTTCCTGTTCCTCAGGGCTTCAGGTAGCACCACCTCCTGCACACTGTCCAGCACTGCTCCCCTTCAGTCCATGCTAGAGGGGCACCTCGGTCTCATGGAGGCTACAGTAGCACGAGGTTCTCCTCAACACTTGTGAGCCTGTTACAGCTCCCAGGGGAGCCGAAGCTCAACCCACCAGCAAAAACAAAGGTCCTCTATTGTGGAGCCTCTGCTTTACAGCACACATTAGGGAAGGGCACTAATCTCTCCCAGCGGGAACACAAGGACACTAATAAGCTTTGCCACTTTATTCTCATTTACAGCGAGGGAAGCCTTTTTGCCAAGCCAAGTGACCAATGAAATCACAACATACAGAATCCACATGGTGTTACGGTGTGACCTGGCAAGCCCAAAGGAAAAAAGGGCCAACATACTGCCAGGTTTCCCCCAGTGCGCTGAAACAGCTTTGGATTAAACCAGTAATCTTTCTGCCTGAGCTTGCTTAGGCTGCTGACCTAGCTTTGCCTACATGTGTAGGCAAACACATGCTACTCAGGGGCAAGTTCACATGCTCAACATCAACCGTCACTTTGTGTTTCAGGTCCTGAGAAGCATCTGGGGCTTCAACGACCATCTTCAGCCATGGCAAACAGACCCAGCCCTGCTGCAGGTGGGCCTGATCAAGTTTTAGTGCTCTGTACCCATTTTCATAGCCAGAGCATGCATTTTAGGCAGATTCGGGGTCTCATGTTAGATTGGCATAAGACCTCTTACCCATGAAGTTTGATATTGAGTGACTCCAGCTCTGGAGCTGGACTCCCAAATGAACTTGTTTTGTCTTCACTGTACACGCCGAACATGCAGCTTGCCCACCACCATACCCACACCCCTCATGCCTATGTTTGGACCGTATCAGTCTGGCTGCCCAACAGGTCCCAGCAAGGGGCTGAGCTCCACAACTCAGTGAGGCACAGGCCAATGGTCCTCCCGTTTCTGGCTTTAGCAAGATCGAGGTAATTAGAGCACATTTGGGCCACCTTAAAATCCTATGCCATCAGCCTTGCTCTGAGTATGCTGATGCTATGCCCTCTGGCCAAAGAAGATAGCCAGAAGCCTGACAGGCAGCACGGCAAACAGGCTCATGCCTAGCTGGACCACAAGTGGTACCTAACCTGTAAACATAGGGTCCATGCTGGTGCAGCACCGGCTTCGCTCCCTGGAGGACCTGCTTGGGGTTCAGCACTTCAAAGAAATACATTGACATGTAGAAGGGAACGGGAATGTCCTTCCACATCTTGAAGGAGATACTGCCGGGGTCGATCCTGACATTCTGCAAGGGAAAAAACAGAGTAAGGAGACAGCTCTTGGGCTTGGTGGCTGCAGCTGAGCACATCCACCCTCAGCTCCATGTCAAGCCCAGATGAAGGTAGCAGTCCCAGCAGGGGCTCTCCAGAGGATCCAGGCATGTTACGCAGACTGAAACTGAGCCAGATCTAAACTAGGAACTCTTATGCATGCAGAAGCATCAGGTTCATGCCACAGGACATCTGTAGGCTATTTATTCAGGCTCAACTTTCCAGATCCTACCCACAGGATTTCAGAGCTCTTTTGATGTGCTGGAGGCTCGCTTTGAATTATAACGAGACAGCACTGAGTCATTCACAGCTCTGTATGTCTGACTTCCCAAGCATAAACTACCCTGTCCGGAAGTAATCCACTCACCTGTAAGGTCTGGCAGCTCCATGCAGCCAAAAGCAGGCAAAGGCTGGGAAAGGCATCATGCCCATTGATACAAGTGTACGGGTAACAGCAGGGAGGGCCCACTAGCTTCCCAGAAAGCAGACAGAGAACTGGGATGGCAACCGAGCTGGGTCCCAACAGCGCCATGCAGGACACCTTTGCGTCCTCTCAGCTGCCATCCTGCACTGACTCATAGTTGGTCATAAGGCAGGTCAAAGGCCTTATGAAGAACCACAATTGCTCCCATATCGCTTGTCTTGTTCGATGGGAAATGCCTGGAGGAGCCCAAACATGACTTAAGCCCTCACCAGGTTCCCAGTCCAGGAGCTGGCATCTGGCCACATCTGCTTCGACTCCCTCCCAGCCTTCTGGGAACTGCCTTACAGACAAGAGCCTGTTCGTTCCCTCTTGAGCATGTTTTCTGGATGAGATCCATCATAATCTGTGCTTCCTCTGCAAGCACAAGCCCTTGTTGCTTTGGTTAAGTAACCCAGCCAGCTTATGGAAGCGTATTTGATCCATTAATAGCTGAAGGCACATGGTTGTTATCCCTTTGCAACTCAGCTCCATAATGGCACTTCTGCCCTGGAGCAACTTGATCTGGACATACATGTATTTGCTGCTATGTGGGGCTGAGCTGTGAAAGCTGCTGGAGGCCTCCCTGCAATTCTGCACCTTTAGCAGTATCATGGCTAGGCTGTGCCACCTGTAAGCAGAAGCAGCAGCAATGGGACACGTTTCCTTTATAATCCTGACTCTGGAGAGTCCAACAGAGTGTGAGAGCAACATCTGCTTTGCTTCACTTGTTTATTCCTGCACTTCCCGGATCCCTTCCTGCATATGCATTTATCTACATAATATGTTCCCAATCAGACGGAGCTGCATCTTGGCTCCCTGCTACATTTCTCAGCCTTCTCCCATCCGGGCACAGCAGCTCAAGGTGCTCCACAGATGCTACAAATTAAGATCTACTTAGGGTAGCTTTAGAATTCAGCTACTTGTAGACCAAAAACATGGTCATATGCCTAAACAGAAAGAACATGTTTCACTTCTGTGGGTTATAAAGTATCACCAGGATGTTTGAGCCCTCCTGACCAGACCGTGGTCAAATCCTGCTCCTCCAAGAGGGAAGCTCCAGCCACCCTGCTCAGTAAAACCAAGAGCTGAGGTTTCCTCTCCAGATGAAGAGCAGCAATCACGCTGTGCCCAAGCACAGCCTCAGCGTCAGACCTCATCGTCCACATCCTCTCACCACCATTCTCATCATAGAATCATAGAATAGTTCGGGTTGGAAAGGACCTTAAGATCATCACCCTGCTAAAAGAGCAAAGACAGCGCTATCAGTCTTCTCCCAGCTTTCAGGCAGGACAGCACAAGAGCTCCCACAACTGAGCTGATGCAGTCTCACTGTATTAAAGCTCGTATCTTAGGCAGGTCCGTGGCACTCCAAGGGCTTCCAGAAAAGTAACATTCCCAGGTTTTGCAGATTCAGTTCCTGCAGTGGAGCAGGAACCAGGCTCCAAGTTTCCCGTTTCTACTGCGTGTTCCCTACAGACTTAAAGACACACTCAAAACCACTGCCTCTTTGCAACTATGTCCTCCTCCATCTTGACAGAGCTCAGGAACATGGGGGTATGGATATTTCTCACCACCCTGGATATAACTTTTTAGTATTTCGCATCAAGTTTCCTAATCACTCAGGACCATTTTGGGTCATGCTGGAAATTCAGATACCAAGGGCTTGAGATAAAGGGAAAAGGAACAAGGCCTGGTATTTCCTTATTGTCTGCTCTTGTTGCAAGTTACTGGGACTTAGCTAATCAGGTAGAAAGAACCAGGATTAGCTAAAAAAAGAGAGCAGAAAGGGGTTTGCACTAAAAAAGTCACTCCTGTTCTGCAGGGACCATTCAGCATTTTATCTGCAGGTACCAGCTCCTGATGTCCATGAAACTGAACAAAGACTGACTTCTGATGCCTAAACCACTGGACTGTGTGGCTTTGCCCAGGCAGCAGCACCTCCAAAGGACAGACGCGCATTTTCACCAGAGTCTTTGCAGCACAGGTAACCACAGCCATCGGCTATGGGATGTTTATTCACCTCTTTCATCAGAAGCACATTCCCAGGTGTTGACCTGGGTAAGTGCAAGCCTGAGGAAATGCCCAGGCAGGGGCACATCTCCTTTAAGCAGTGAGAAACAGGTTTGGCTGAGTGAGGGATTGAGTCAATTGGATCATCACAGCAAGGTAAGGTACCCCACCAGCAAGGACAGGAGTGCTGGCTTCCAAGACTGTGCAGTAGTCACTGAACAAACCACCTCCATCCACAGCCCCATGTCTTAACCACGGGGAATAAGCATCCCTTCAGCCTCAGGACACCTGCGGATACGACAAGTCTTTACAAAGGCAGCTCTTTAGGTTTTTGGTCACTTGGAGGTTGCTCCACGCACAAGGACCCTCCTGCACATCATCTGTCCCGTTTCCAGTCTGGGAATTGTCTCACCAGAGCTAATCCCAAACCCATTAATGAAAGGAACAACTAGTGCAGGAGCTAAAGGCAGCAGGGACAGAAGGAAGGGCTGGCGCCGGTCGCAGAGCTCAGCCTGCAAGCTGCCCAGCCCAGCACCACCAGCATTGTCCTCCTCAACCAATTCCAGCTGCACCTAAAGCCCTTGCTAACCAGGGATAAGAGCCCATCCAGCCCAGGCACGTCTGCTGCAACCCAAGCTGGCACATCCCAAGCCGCTATTTGCCCACAGTAAGCTTTAGAGGCTTCTCAGAGCCGCAGCGCTGACGCCGAAGCAGAGTCCCTCGGGGCTCAGCGCTCTCACACCGCTCCGCATCCCTCTAGACAGGGAAACCTGCCCAAGCACCAGCCCCGGCTCCGGCTCCGCACCACCACCCCCTGCACCTTGCACCGGGTTGCACGCCAGCCCCGCTCCGCGCTCCCAGCCACGCACCAGCTCCAGCCGCAAGCACTGGGGCACCCCGCGGCAGACACGCAGCCCTCCCGGCCCCGCTGACCTTGATAACCTGCTCCTTGACGATGCGGGGCCCCACCAGCAGCAGGGAGACCCCCAGGAGGGCGCAGGCCGCCCCGGCCAGACCCAGCCCCACCGACGCTCTGCGGCGGGCCGAGCCCATGGCGCGGCACAGCACAGCGTACCCGGCCCGCCGCCACCACCGCCGCTTTATGGCCCCGCGGCCCGGCTCGGCCCGGCTCGGCCCGGCCCGGCGGAGGGAGAGGGGATGGGGATGGGGCGGAGCGGAGCCGAGCACCGCCTCTCGCACAGCACCGCCGGGGCGGGAAGGTCAACCCACGGGAAGCAGTACGCGCTGCGAGCGCGGGGGTAAACCGGGGTATTAATGGATTTAAAACATATAAATGTATGCATTTATGGCCACCACCGCTTAACCTGCCTCCGAGTTTCCAGGGAAATGGGGGTTTTGCCTCTCTGGTGCATCTGAAGCGGCTCTGGGTGAGACTTATCACTAAAAGCATCACAGAAGTCAGCAAAAAATCAACAGCAAAGGGAAGAGTCTGGTTTGTGACAACCTGTTTTAAGACAATTACATGCACTCCCTCTTCTAAGGCACAGAACCAGCACATTGCCACTCTTGCAGAGGGTATTTTTGGTCTCCACTCTTCAGTCTCCCCCTTTTCCTACTTTGCACTCCTCACTGCATGGTGAACTACTCATGAGCTCCAAATCCAGCAGCCATCTCTTTCAGCACAGAACACTTCAGTGACTTCCCTCTGGCTTTTATAGCCTATGGGACCTGCCTTGTGACATTTTAGTCCATTGTAGCTTTGTCCACTTAGCGTACAGCTGGAATGAAAGCACATTCCAAACAATTTTTAATAGCCTGGTGTGCCTGAAAATAAGAAGTTTGCTTAATGTGCTTTCCCAAAACTATCTACCCCATAACCCGATGAGAAGGGGTTGATTAAAGGTTGATGATGAAAAGCCCCCTTTAGCCACAAGATTTCTCGGGCCCAAAGGCTGCAGAACCCGCAGTGACATCCTACACTGCCACCAAGCAGCCACCCACATCAGAGCAGCCACCCAACAGCCGCATTACGTTAATCCACTGCTGCAGAAACACCCGGGGCAGGACATGGCAGTTTCTGGGTGAAGCTGGATTATCAACACCTCCCAGCTATTGGAGGTTCACATTACATATGCATGCTTATACAACCCAACCGCTGTGTAACATCTGCAGACTGGCACCAAACACCAGTCACCACTTCAGCAAGTTGAGGACACTTACAAAACCTCAGGCACACTGATAGCAGATGGGTTAGTTACACTTGCCAGGCATGCGTAAGCTTTGCATAAGGCTGTTTTGCAATACTTTTTGTACACAGAAGATACATAACTTCCGTTTCTTAAACAGCTGATTTGGTTATTGACATTTTTTAACACAACTTTGCCCACTGTAGGAGAGGATCTGGTTCGAGATCATCTTAAGAACCTGAACCTTTCAATAGGACCTGATGAAATCCATCTGCGGGTCCCGCAGGAGCTGGCAAATGAAGTTGCTGAGCCACTGTCCATCATATTTGAAAAATCATGGCAGTCAGGTAAAGTTCCTGATGACTGGAAAAAGGGAAATAGAACCCCCATTTTCAAGGGAAAAATGGATGAGTCGGAGAATTACAGACCAGTCAGCCTCACCTCTGTGCCTGGCAAAATCTTGGAGCGGATTCTCCTAAGCGCCATACTGAGGCACACGAAAATCAAGGTCGTGACAGTCAGCATGGCTTCACCAAGGGGAAATCCTGCCTGACCAATTTGGTGGCCTTCTGTGATGGGGCTACAGAACTGATGGGACAGGCGGAAACCAGTTGACTTCATCTACCTGACTTGTGCAAAGCTTTGAACACTGTTCCAACACCACCCTTGTTTTTAAACCAGACGGATGCCAATGTGACAAATGGACAACTAGGTGGATTAAGAATTGGCTGGATGGCCACATTCAAAGAGTTGTAGTCCATGGCTCAACGTCCAACTGGAAAGGGGCAACAAGTGGTTTACCTTAGGGGTCAGTGTGAGCACCGATCCTGCTCAGCATCTTTTGTCAGCAACATGGACACAGAGACCCAGGAGCACCAAGTGCTGTGGTTCTGTTGATACACTGGAGGGAAGGGATGCCATATGGAAGGACCTTAAACTGTTATCTCAACCTGTGGAAGTTGCAGTCTTTTGGTTCTCCTTCCTATCCCCCCGGGACTGGGGGAAGAAAGAGAGCGGAGTGAGAAAACTGCGTGGGGTGGTGATGGGGAAAAGCTTAAACCACCACACATGCTTAAGAGGTGACCAATGCCAACCTCACAAAGCTCAATGAAGTGCAAGGCCCTACATCTGGGCAGGGGCAATCCCAAGCACAGCTACAGGCTGGTCAGAGGAGGACTCTGGGGTGTTGATGAGAAAATGAACATGACCTGGCAGTGTGGGGCAACATGTTTCAGTGTGAGGCGTCCCTGCTCATTGCAGGGGGCTGGAACTGGATATCTTAACATCCTTTCCAACCCAAATCATTCTACAATTCTAACTTGAGACACGAGCTTTTGTGGATGCAATAGCTTTATTGGAATGAACAAGTGCAGAGAAGATTTTACTTAAATGCAAGGAACTGTCAGGAGGTTCAGTTGCCACCCCTCAGGCGCAGCACGAGATGGAGGGTGGATTCCTTCTGGATGTTGTAGTCGGATAGGGTGCGCCCATCTTCCAGCTGCTTGCCAGCAAAGATCAGCCTCTGCTGGTCAGGGGGGATGCCTTCCTTGTCCTGGATCTTGGCCTTCACGTTCTCAATGGTGTCGCTGGGCTCCACCTCAAGGGTGATGGTTTTGCCCGTCAGGGTCTTCACGAAGATCTGCATGCCACCCCTCAGGCGCAGCACGAGATGGAGGGTGGATTCCTTCTGGATGTTGTAGTCGGACAAGGTGCGCCCATCTTCCAGCTGCTTGCCAGCAAAGATCAGCCTCTGCTGGTCAGGGGGGATGCCTTCCTTGTCCTGGA
>JARCZZ010035437.1:0-40262 GCA_030323915.1 Brotogeris chrysoptera | reverse complement strand
GACCTAAGAAATTCTGATTTAGTTTCGGTGAGTGCTTTGTTTCGTCCTTACAGAATGAGACAACCATCATGGTCCTATGCAGATAATGCAAAAGACACAGCAAATGCGCAAGATTCACCTAATCTGACAGAATACTGCTCAAAGTTAAAGAGCATCACTAAATATCAATTCTAAGCTCTTGTAAGGGGCAATGTATGAGGTTTGCTACCACCTGGACCTTTGAAACTTCTATTCGTGTTTCCTTGCTATGTTACTGACCTTGTGACACACTCCGTCAACAGCAACAGAAAGTACTATCACAAGTGTTATTGCAGTATGCGAGTACGTAAACAAACTCACTAAATATCTATGAGTTGCCCTCAGTGAGCAATGACAGTAAATATACCAACTCTAGTTCCCAGAGATTTTAAATATTTATGTAAATCAACCACTACACATAAATCTAAGTGTTAAAAGCCTGGTGCTTGTCCTGTGGGTCCATAAAAAGAAAAAAAAACAAACCAAACCAAAGTAACTCTGAATTAAATTCTATCAGATGAAGTCTCATAGAGCTGGAGCAAGTACCCGCAAGAGAAAAAGTAATCAAATTCTGGCATTCTTCTTTATTTTTACAAGGCAAAAGTTAGCAACTGCTATAACGATTCCTTACGTCGAAATTATTCTTCTAAGAACTTACTATTATTAATAAAGTAAAAATTATATGATTTAGGAACAATATTTTATATTTCTCCATAACGCTGTGAATACCCAGAGCACTTATCACAATTCTATGGTTTGTGTACTTTGGGTTTCAATTACAGAACCAAAACTGACTATTACTATACCTGTCAGTGAGTAAAGAAGACCAACCAACACTTCACAGTGTTCTTTAAAACAAACCATGAACTCCTGCACTGGCAAAACAGTGTTTTATTAATTCCTGTGACCTCTCCCGAAAGAACCAGAGAATGCATCTGCTAGAGTGGGGATTAAGGAGGCTCCCCTTAAGACACTGACAAGCACATAAAGAGGATTGGCTGCAAAGCAGATTGCCTTGCATTCTACTGAACATCCTGGCTCATAGGAAGACATCTATCTGGTACTTGCTAAGGTTAAAGAGTCATCATACAGAGTTGCAGTTATTTTTAAGCTCTGGTATTTCCCAGAAAGCAAATTACATACAGATACAATTACACACTGTAATGCACTTTATGTTTTATTGGATAACAAAGATACTAGTAATGATAAAACATATAATCATAAATCATAGAATGATTTCTTCCTGGAGAAGGCTCAGTGGGGACCTCATCACAAGTATTCCAGTAGAGTGGCTGCAACGAGGATGGAGGTTCTCTCCTCACAAGGAGAAGACACAGAGGCATAAGTAGAGGCTAAAGGTGTAAGTTGCACCAGGAGAGGTTTCATTTTGATATAAGAAACTTTTTCCACTAAGAACAACCAACCACTGTAACAACCTCCCCAGGAAGTGGTGAAGCCCCCATCACAGTTTTTCATGACAGGTCGCTACATCATCTCCCTTGGGCTCCCTTTCCCACGGAAAGCTGGACCAGATGATGTTCTGAGGTCCCTCCCAGCTCGGGCTATTCTGTGGTTCTATAATGGTGCATGGTATTTGACACAGGCTCCCAGTATAACAAAACCTGCCCAGCGCCAGCGAACACCAGTAGCACAGGGGGTTACGTTAGTTATAATTAGCGTTAATTACAGCAAGGTTAGAACAACAGCAAAACGACGATAACGGAATATTTAAGACCCTTCTCCCTTTCCGGTCGGTATCGTTCCCGCACGCCACGATCCGCACCTCCCCACGGCGCCGCGGCTCCGGCGCCTCCCCTTTACCTCCCCGCCCGGCTCCTCGGCGGGCGCTTCCGGTCACACCCCACCAATAGCCTCGGCTGCTTCGCCGAGCGTCACCGGCGCTACGTGAGCGGCCGGAAGCGGTCTTCCTCCGGCACTCCGGCGTCCCGTCGGGCCGCACCGCGCGTTGCCCTCTGCGCTCTATGGTAACCGTAGAGATCCACGGCGGTGGCGGATCAATACTGGGACGGCGGCGGCCGTGGCGCCGCGGGGAACATGGCGACGCTGGTGCTGGATAACGGCGCTTACAACGCCAAGATCGGCTACAGCCACGCCAACGTCAGGTGAGCGCCCGGGAAGGGAAGGGAAGGGGCGGCGCGGGCGAGCGCCCCTTTATCGTCGCGCTGGCACCCGCTCGGCTCGGCCCGGCCCACCCGCCCCGCTGCCGCTGCCGCTCCCTGCCGCCGCCCCGCAACCACAGCCCCGCACCGGCTCTCGGGCCGCCAGCGCGCCTGCGCCCGCTGCGCACAGCCGCGGCCTGCCCCCCCACCGCGGGAGAGGAGAGGAGAGGAGGGAAGGGGCGGAGCGCGGAGCCGTCCGCGACCGCGGTTTTGTGGTGTTGAGGGTGTGGGGCAGGGGGGGGGGTTTGTTTTCCCAATCACCTCATCTGCACCTGATGTGTCAGAAATGACGGGTTTTCCCTTCTAACTGGCTCTGTTAAATGGATTAAACCCAAAATACGTCCCCGGAATCCTGCTGAAAGTATGCTACTTATGACAGTAATGTAAAGACGGTGAATGTGCCTCGTATTGTGATGAATACCAATCTTTTCCAGCGTTATTCCTAACTGTCAGTTCAGATCAAAGACCGCACGCTTGAAAACCTTTACGGCAAATCAACTGGATGAAATTAAAGATCCCTCTGGGCTTTTTTATATTCTGCCCTTTCAGAAAGTAAGTAAGATACCTGGAGTTTAACGTTATAGACAAATGCAAATTGTTTTAAGGGATAGTTTTCATACAGGGTGTCCCAACTGCAGGGTTATATGCAGTATTGTGCAAGAATTATATTAAGCAGTGTGGAGTTTAAAAATCATAACATCATAGAATCAGCCAGGTTGGAAAAGACCGTTAAAATAATGTCCAGCTGTTACCCCAGCACTTCCAAGTACACCACTAAACCATGTCCCTGGGCCACCACACCTACATGTGTTGTAAATACACCCAGGGCCGGCGACTGCACCACTTCCATGGGCAGCCTGTTCCAATGCTTGATGACCCTTTTGCTGAAGAAATGTTTCCTAATATCCGATCTAAACCTGCCCTTGCACAGCTTGATAACATTTCCTCTTGGCCTGTCAACCTCCTTTTAGGTAGTTGTAGGGAGAGGTAAGGTTCCCCCCCCCAAAACCTTTTCTTCTCCAGGCTAAACAACCCCAGTTTCCGTAGCGGTTCCCCATCAGACTTGTGCTCCAGACCCTTCACCAGCTCTGTTGCCCCTTTCTGCGCCTGCTCCAGCACCTCAATGTCTCTCTTATAGTGAGGGTCCTACAGCTGAACACATCATTTGAGGGGCAGCCTCACCAGTGCTGAGTCCAGGGGGATGATCATTGCCCTGGCCCTGCTGGCCGCAGTAGTGCTGATACAAGCCAGGATGCTGTTGGCCTTCTTGGCTGCCTGGGTAGAAACTGGCACCCCCAGGTCCTTTTTCTCCAAGCAGCTTTCCAGCCACTCTTCCCCAAGCCTGTAGTGTTGTATGGGGTTGCTGTTGCCCAAATACAGGACCTGGCGCTTTGCCTTTTTGAACCTCATGCCATTAGCCACCGCCCACTGACCCTCTGCAGAGCCTTCGTATCCTCCAGCCAACTTGGCGTTGTCTGCAGACATTCTGAGGGTGCACTAGATCCCCTCATCCAGATCATCAGAGAAGATATTAAACTAAATTGACCCCAGTTCTGAGCCCAGGGAAACACCTCTTGTGACAAGCTGCCGGCTGGATTTAACTCTTCACCACCATTTTTTGGACACAGGCATCCAGCTGGTTTTTGACCCAGCAAAGATTACACCTGCGCAGGCCAGTTTCTTCAGCAGAATGCTGTGGGAAATGGTATCAAAGGCTTTACTAAAGTCTAGGTAGATAACATGCACAGTCCTTCCCTCACCCACTAAGTGGGTTACCTTGTCATAGGAGATGAGTTTAGTCAAGCAGGACTTGCCTTTCATAAACCCATGGAGACTGGGCCTGATCACTTAGTTGTTGTGATGTGTGATGGCGCTCAAGGTGATGTGCTCCATAACCTTTGCCAGCACCAAGGTCAGACTGGCTTCTGTCAAAGAGAACAATGTACACAGGAAACACAGTTTGGTTTTGTAGTGTAGTAACTAATGTATCGATAGGAAATATTTGTAACATTCTTTAGCCTATGTAACACCTACTCCTTAGCATAGAAATGTGAATTCAGGCATGTTTACTCTCAAATTTCTTTATATTACCAGTCTGCAATTATTTGACATTTTTTGATTTCTAGCATAATTTTTTAAGCATGATTTTTTTTTTTTCTAAATAGGGTATTTTTTCTTCCTAAATTCCTACAGGGTTACTTGGTGAACTGGGATGTCCAGAGACAGGTTTGGGACTATCTTTTTGGAAAAGAAATGTACCAAGTAAGAGCCTTTTTTAATTATAGATTTTGTGTGGGCTTAATACTGACTAATGGAATTAACATAAGTGCATCAAGTAGTAAACAGAACTGGTGAGCTTACTGTTCTCTTTGCATGTGCATTCAGTTAGGAATCGCAGATTTATTCTTTTTGCAAACCTAAGAAAATTTTTACTTTGAGCTCCGGTGTAGGAATTTAAAAACCATTTAAATTGTTTAGTCTTGTGTGTGTTTATATTGCGTTCAGTTCACATGTTAAAGTCACGTCAATATAATTAAAAGTTCAAGTTAGTAAGAGATAATAATAACTAGAGACAGATAATACGTGGTTTAGAGATCAAGAGACTGTTGATGTAAAAGCGCGGTGGGCTAGATCTGTAGGCCATCTTCAGCAAAACATTTTCTACCTATGAGTAAGTTGAATGTATAAGATATAAATATGTGATGCTTAATTTTTCTTATTTATCACATGAACTGGATTTAACACAAGAAGTACAATAAGGCTTCCCTTTTACTTTTTTCTTAAAAAAAAAGTTGCATACTCTGAAAGTTTTTAGTTTTTGTAACACCTAGGAGAGAGAATGATACTGAAAATGAAAGTAATGCCTCAAAATACCTTCGGCTCCATACATAAACATATGCAGTGCTGGCTTTTGATACTTAGCTTTCATTATAGTTTTGGAAATACATTCAATTTAGTCATGGTTTCAAAGAGAATTTGTTTTCTTTTTCACGAGTGAAGAGTACAGAGAGATACAGCCGGTGACACGTTTAGGGCCATATCAGTTTTGACTGAAGCAACCCTATGAAGCCCTCTCTAAAGGAGTTTGAGATTATCAGTAAATACATAAATTCCAGGATCTTTGGCTGGCCTCATTAGAGGTCGCTGGAAGCTTTATTATTGATTCTACTTCACGCAGGACTTCATCTTTGATTATTAGGTAAATAATTCTGCGATGCAAGTGTTGAGCTGTTGAAGAGACACATCTTTCTGTAGTTGACAGGATTAGCATCAAGTATTATATATTAATATTGCACTTTTTCTTTATGGGTATCTCTTTAAAATATTGGATTATGATTTGTAAAGGATGGTCAGGAGCAGATTATGCAGGTGTTCCTTTCTATTACATTTATACCCATTCATTTGATAAAGTTGTATTTGATAAAGTTGCTTGTGAAGTCTTCAAAAAACCTAAAACTTTCTAAGCCTAGTTTCTACAAACAGATACAGCAAGTGATGATCATGTCTTCAAATTTACATGATCTTCATCTGCTGTAAAATATGGTAACAGAGTAATAAGTTTTGTGTAATGACCATCTTAATGTATTTTTTCATAGGTGGACTTTGTAGATACCAATATTATTATTACCGAACCTTATTTTAACTTCACTTCAATACAAGAATCCATGAATGAAATACTATTTGAAGAATATCAGTTTCAAGCAGTTCTTAGAGTAAATGGTGAGTCTGTCTCCTAGTTTGTATTTGTATATTTTGAAGGTTAACCAACTTTGTGAACAAATACGTGAATAATTGTGCATACATATGAACACATGTATATATATAAAGGTAGTAAAAAAATCTTCATGTCCTTTCTAGCTTTTGAGTAATATGCTCCTGATATGTACTCCAGCCGGATTAAAGGATTTATTTTTTTTTTTATTTTTTAGGAATTTCTGCTATACTCTTACACTGCTTTCTAAGGGTGTCATGGTATATAACTAAAGAAAATTCGAGGAGAGTCAGGATGATAGAGATAACAGATGGATTTCAAAACAGGATAGCCTTTGAGAGAGGCTACCAAAAATTTGCGTGAAGTCATAGATAACTTTCCTTCTTTTTTTTTTTTGGGGGGGGGGGGCCTGGGGGGGAAGTGAAAGGGGGAGTAGGGTGGCTTTTTGTTTGTATTTGCAATTAAAATGCAGCATTACAATAATGAAATGTATCTTTCAGGCAATATGTAAATAATATTGTAGTCCTTCTGAAAGATAGCTGGACGTATGGTACTCCTTTAGATAGCTTTGATAAATTGTGGTGTGATCAGTCTGCTTGGACCTTAGCAAACTGAGCATGGGCTGGCATTATTGAAATAGAATAAATGGGGGCATACATGATACTTAATTTTATCTGTTGTCAAAATTAATTCATGTGGTGGCAGTCGTATTATCGACTGAAATCTCTGAAGTCTGTCAAAGGCATTTAAAATACGAAGCAAGTACATTTTCATGTCAATGGAAGTTCTAAAAGTGTATATTCATATAAAAATTGAGTGAAATTTTCTGTATTTCAGCTGGAGCTCTTAGTGCGCATAGGTATTTCCGAGATAATCCATCTGAGCTATGTTGTATCATTGTGGATAGTGGATACTCTTTTACACACATTGTACCTTATTGCAGGAGTAAAAAGAAAAAAGAGGCAATCATCAGGTAAGCTGCAGTATATATTTTCTAGAGGAATTGTTTGCTATGCCTGAAGTCAATAATGACAGAATTCCTTGTGTTACTCCTTTTCTGTAGGATTAATGTTGGAGGAAAACTCTTAACCAACCATCTCAAGGAGATAATCTCTTACAGGTAAAGCATGCCGATCATCACCTTGAAACCTGTTATGAAAAGAGCTAGAAGTTTGTGAGGATATTCTTACTGGTTCTGTGTATTTTAGATTAAATGCTGTTCAAAGTATAAAGGAATTTTTGCCTGTTATAATCTGTTAGCTGCCATCTTGAGCTTAAGATCAAGATGAATTAAAATGATCTTCAGCTGTTTGAAAACTAATAGCCTAATTCTTCCAAGTGCCAGAACATCTGAACTTGCTGAGGTTACCCGTGAGGTTACCCAGTTACCCGTGTTACCTGTATCAGTTTGCTGACTGATTCTGTCAATGCCACAAATAAAATTCAATAAGACCACCTTTTCTTTAGGATCCGTTAGCTTGGAACTTTATGTAGATTAAGGTCTTCGCTAGTAGAGCTAGTTGCAGGATTATGGCTATACTTGTTATGAAGACATTGCACAAATGCAGGTAGATGTTTGTGTTTACTGAACCGTGAAGTAGGAAAGTATTTAACTCCAGCAGGCCAGGAATGCTTTTGTAAATTGAATACAAGTTTTAGATATTGAGACAGTTGCTTTCTGTGATTTGAAAACTATAGTTGCTCATCTCCAGTGGAAGACTGGACAGGTAATGCTAAGAATTATTCTCTGACCTCTGTGGTTTTGGTTTTTGTTTTTCATAGGCAGCTACATGTTATGGATGAAACACATGTAATTAATCAAGTGAAAGAAGATGTGTGTTATGTTTCTCAAGACTTTTACAAGGACATGGACATTGCCAAGTAGGTATACAATAGTACTATATGTACAAATGGATTGTTCAGAAGTATCAACTTTTAGAAAAAAATAAAGCTATACTCTTAATCAGAAATTTTCCCAGTTAAGTCAAAGGAAGTCTTGTCAATAGAAAATAGTTGAAGCTTAGAACTTGTTCTTTATTCTGTCGTATTTTACATTTTTCCCTTTCAGATTGAAAGGAGAGGAGAATACTGTAATGGTAGATTATGTTTTGCCAGACTTCAGCACAATCAAAAAAGGATTTTGTAAGGTAATAATAATGTGGCTTTTGAAGTATTTTTTTGACTTTTTCCCCCGCACAAGTTTAGCAGAGAGGTTGAAAAGACTTATTTTTTTCTAATGCTGTATTGTAACTTCTAACTTAATTGGTAAAGATTTCCTTAGGAAGTTGAGATGAAAATTAAATGCTATTTTTTCAGTATACCATATAATATATATAATGTTTATTATTTAGTAATTATTTCTATGGTTGTGCTCTGTCATACAACCCATCCGTACCATTATTGGGGGGGTGTGTTAAAAGTTAAGTTGGAAAATGTTTCCTATGCTTTGATGCTTTTTTCTAAGTCTCTGAATTTCATGTAAATACCCTGATAGGTAGAAGGTTGAAAGTCATGTTATAGAAGAGCCTGAAAAGTCTTAATACCAGTGAAGACAGTTTAACAATTTTATTTCACTTACCAGGTTTGCCAGAGTTTCAAAAGCAGTCCCAATATTGCAGTCTTGTGTGTACCTATTTTATTTTGCTTCAGGCAAAACTGTAGTTGATAAGAGTAAAGTCATTGCAGATTTAATACCAGAGTATGCATTATTCTTAAGATTTGTTGATAATACAGCTTAACATAGAATATACTGCCTACCTCTGCAGTACATGAAGAAGATTAGCTGAATACTCTAGGATGTGGCTTCTTTTCTTAAGCAGTGGCTACTATTCGTGTCTTTAATTTAGCCAAGGGAAGAGATGGTGTTAAGTGGAAAATACAAGACTGGTGAACAAACACTTCGTCTAACAAATGAAAGATTTGCAGTTCCAGAAATACTCTTCCATCCTTCAGATATTGGTATTCAAGAGATGGGAATTCCTGAAGCCATTGTCTATTCCATTCAGAATTTACCTGAAGGTATAATAATACCTTAGAAGTATTTTGAAAACGTTGTGTGTGGTTTGGTGTTTTTTGTTAGGTTTGGGTTTTTTTTAAGTCTCCAAAGTGTTTTAAGAAGCTGGTACTGTCAATATACCACTTACTAAGTTATGAACTGTTCTGTCTTCTGGTGTGTGTCATATACTCTAGACCTTACTGTCTACAAGACTCTCTGTTAGGGAAACAGTTTTGTGGTGATTCATGGATTTCTACTTTCAGCTAATCACTGTAGACTTAACCCTTCTTAACACCCTTTTCTAATGTAACCTATCTGTCTCTGACACCAGTGATGGAATATACTTAAATTAGCTTTAGTCATGTTTTAAAATACCTTTCTTTACTTGGAAAAAAAAAATCAAACTGATGAAAAAGAAATGAAACTGACCAGACTTCGTAATTTAAGCACCAAAGTATAAATCCTTTCTGACTGCTGTTTGTCAGAAGTAATACTAAAACTTTCATTTTACAGATGGATGTACATGTAATTAATGTTACTGCTACGAAGAAGACTTTCATAGGTTCTGTGATGCCACATACTTACAGCAGCATTGAGGCTATTATTTTGTACTCTTAGAAAATTATATCATTTAAAATCCCCTTTGAGAAGGGAATCGTTTTGGCAGACATGGAACTTAATAGGTAATAAGAAGAAAACAGTAGTTATGGAAATCAGATTCTAAAAAGCACAAAGGACAGTGGGATTTATCATTTTTGTTTATTTCTCAATAGAAGTATTTAAACTGATGGAATCATGAGATGATCATAGAATTCTGTGTGTATTTTTTACTTCTGTTCTAAGGGGGGAATAAAACTTGAATCTTCAAGTACATGTTCAGTCCGTAACTACAGATTTACTTCCTTTACAGAAATGCAGCCTCACTTCTTCAAGAACATAGTCCTGACTGGGGGAAACACCCTTTTTCCAGGCTTCAGAGATCGGGTTTATTCTGAAGTTCGATGTCTTACTCCAACCGATTATGATGTGTCCGTTGTTCTTCCTGAAAAGTGAGTTCTACACTGCATAGAACAAGCTTTGTTCTTCTAGCAGAACAAACTATGAAGTAGGATTTCTTTTGCTGGTTCAAACTAAAACAGGGGAAGTTCAGGTTAGATATAAGGAAAAAGTTCTTTACTGTGGGGGTGGTGAGGCACTGGAACAGGTTGCCCAAGGAAGTGGTAAATGCTCCATCCCTGGTGGTGTTCAGGACTAGATTGGACAGAGCCTTGCGTGACATGGTCTAGGGTGAGGCGTTCCTCCCCATGGCTGGGGAGTTGGAACTAGATGATATTAAGGTCCCTTCCAACCCTAACTATTCTATGATTCTATTCTATGATTACAGAGATAAAGGGGTTAATTTAAATATTCACTGAACCAGAACTGTACAAGAAGAATGTTTTAAATGAGTGTATTTTCAGACAAACCAGTTAAATTAGGGACCACCTGCTTGCCCTGTGCTTTAGGTAATAAAGTTAAGCATAGAAACATTTTCAGGATCAGTCTTTGGAGTGTAAATAGGTAAATAAGACTATTGTGGACTATGTGGATATATAAGTATGCAAAATAAGAGTTTAGTCTTTCACTCAAGATTTGACAGCATATGAATGCTGCCGTGTCATTATTAATGTAGGCACTTCAGGGATTTGAAAGGGGTAACACTTTAGCAGAGAGTACACAGTTGAGACAACACGCGTATCTTGAAAGAACAAAGAAATCTTTACTTTTTAAAAAGTATTATTGGAGAGTACTCCTAAATACTATGAAGAGTCATTATCTGTGTAACATAAATACAAACATCTTTCTGTCCCACCCTCTTCACACCTGCCTCCAAAGAGGCACTTTTTCTTTATAAAAAACAGTCAGTCTGCCCTGCTAAAATTTCAGGCTTTGTCTCAGAGCTTGTCTGGAGCTGGATGGTTTGATTTAGCAATCAAAAGTATATTTTTAAATAGGATAAGTAGAAGTATTGGAAATCATCACTGCATACTCCTATTTGAAATGTACTTACTGTTACTCATCTATAACTCTTCATTTTTCAGCCCTATTACTTATTCCTGGGAAGGTGGGAAGCTCATTTCTGAAAATGATGATTTTGAAGACATGGTAGTAACTAGAGAAGATTATGAAGAACATGGACACAATATCTGTGAAGAGAAATTTGACATATAGGCAGTGTAGTTGGATACCTTGTTATTCTATTGTTTCAGTCAGAATGGAACTCTTTGAAGTACAATCTGTTTCTTGTCAGTTAGGATTGTGTTTTAGCTTTCCTGTATTTAAGTGGGTTGGGGAAAATAATTTTCAGAGTTTAAAAATGAATTTTACAAGCCTAATACTATGAAGTAATATGTTCACTGTCATTTCACTGTTCTCGTCTTTTACTGATAGCTTCACTGTATTCTTATTGCAGAAAACCTCAATGCATGGGGCAATAAAAATACTGAATGCTTGTGCTGGTGTGACGTTAATACATACTGAGACGAGATCGAGTTGTTTGGGGATTTTTGCGTTCCCAAATGAATATTATTCCAACTCATGTATGCAGTTAAATGGACATTAAACACATCTCAAAAGGTCTTTTCTGAGATTGCCTATCCTGAAAAGGATGTGATGGTTGGAGGCCATCTTGGGAAAAGCAATCACAAAATGATTGAATTTTCAATCTTTGGATAAGTCGGGAAAAAGGTAAGCGAAAGCTTCCACCCTGAACTTCTGGAGAGCTGACTGTGGCCTGCTTAGTATCCTAGTTGGAATAATTCCTTGAGAAACATTACTGAAGGACAAAGGGGTCCGGGAAGGATGGACACTCTTCAAGAACGAAATCCTTAACGCGCAGGAGCGGGTACCCCCTATGTGCCAAAATTCAAACCAGTGGGGAAGACCAGTCTGGCTGAACAGGGAGATAACTGCTGGAAGAAGGTACAGTTACCGCATGAAAAGTGCAAGGATGTTGTTAGGTCGTGCAGAGAAAGTTAAAAGGATGAGGGGAAATGCAACTAACTCTGGCCACTGCCATAAAAGATAATAAAAAATACTTTTACAAATATATTAGCAATAAAAGGAGGGCCAAGGAGAATCTCCATCCTCCACTGGATACTAGGGGAAACCTAGTGACTGAGGACGAGGAAAAGGCTGAGGTGTTTACCGCAGCTTTTGCCTCAGTCTTTAAGTAGTCAGACCAGCCATCCTCAGGGTACTTGGTTCCCCGAGTTGAATGGAGGAGATAGGGAGCTCCTCAGTGATATGGTTTAGCGGTGGTCTTGGCAGTCCTGGGGTAATGATTAGACTTTGTGATCTTAAAGGTCTTTTCCAACCTAGCTGATTCTGTGATTCTATGATTAATGTTCTATGAATGGAAGCAAGTCTCCTCACTTTGAAGGTGCATCACTTGTTTTCTGATTAAGAATGCGCTGGAAAGTACCTCTAGGCTAAACTCCTCACTCTGTAAATTTTACACTTCAAAATAAATTCATACTGACAATTGATCTCTCTATGCTAGAAATCATAAATAGAAATAAGCTCCAAGTGTTCCCAGATGATTCTGTGTCGAATATTGTTAAAAATAACCAACAGAACTTCCTACGGTCCGGTAGTTTTCCTAATTTCAGAATGTAACAAAGTCTAACAGCAAAGACCAGTAATCTGTAGTTCACTAAACTTGTACTGTTCAGTAGGCCCTTATAAACATAAACCACCATGTTTCTTTGAACAGAAGACTGAAAACTAGTAGATCCTGCTGTCAGGGTGAGTAAGGCAAGGCTCTCAAGAGATCTCTTTTACAGAACTAGATCCATCTTGGCTTCTTGTCCCTGAAGGAAACCACTTGACAGCTGTAAACTCCTGCTGCCCACTTGAAGCATTTCCTTTTTATACCTGGTTCTACACCCACTGACTTGCCTCTTGCTTATGAAAGCACTAGGAAATGACAGACCAATTCATTGCTTTTTATGCAGCACTTTATTATCACCTTTAAATTAGTACAAGAAAAGTCTTATTAAGTCACACCGTGCAATAATTTGTTTTTTTAAAACCAGTTTTTCCCAAAGCAATTCCCAGTCCATCTAGCCTACAAATTGCCATGTTGCCATTCCTCCCTATTACCAAGTTCAGTATTTTGAGTGAGACCCAGTAAAGGGACTGAAGAGAGAAAAAACCCATGCAATTACCCAACAACAAATAAAATCCAAACTGAAAACCCCTCAACACCAGAACTCAACACCAGAAGCACTTAATCAGAAAGCTCTCGTTTACAATTCTCCATAACCTACTCCTGTACACACTTCATTTTCTGGGAGAACGGCCAACCCCCCCACTTCAGGGCTAGAAAAAGAACTCGTGGCTCTGTAGTCTAGTAATTAGGGCATTCACCTCTGAAAGATGAAACTTGGTCAGCACTTGTCTTCAGAAAGCTTTGGTATCTTGGTAACTTCACCATATGTTTGAAGAGCAGTTGAGGATGTAGATATCTGAAGAAGCATATTCACAAAAAAAAAAAGTCATGGTCACAGTGGAGTTAGTCCAGCAAAAGGGCCATGAAAATGATAAAGATTGGAGCATCTGTCATGCTGAGAGTGCTGTGGCTGTTTTGCCTTCAGAAGAGTAGGCTCAGGGGAGGGAGCAAAGAATACTGAACCAGCCACTTCTGGACCAGACTCAGGTGAGCAGCTGTGGCATCTCCAACCTTGGAGATGCTCTAAATTGAACTGGAAAAGGCCCTGAGCAACCTGCACTAACTGACTCCACTTTAGCTGGGCAGTGGGACTAGACCAGAGGTACCCTCCAATCTCAATTCTATATTTCTACGTCCAGCATGTGATCAAATGAGGATGGAAGAAGTAATTTAACCCCAAAACATTATATTACATATTTAATGATTTGAATCAACATTTCCTTGTTAACGTACAGTTAACCATCAACGTGTAAACAGGCCAACACGCTTTCTAGCTTCGCCCTATAAACCATAAACATTATCAAAATATTTATGACAAATAACTGGAAACTATCAAAGTATCCTGATATTAAAATAAGATGCTTAAGTACACCAAGTGATCTAAACCAAGATTATTATTTCTCAGTTTTTTTGAGAATGTAATCTTACATTTGCTTTTGTGTCACTGCCAAATAAGCAGCAGCTCAGTCTGCCAAAGTAAGGAAAGAGCAACAGGCTGCAATTACTGACTGCAAGACACACAGCTCCCCTGCCTAATGAATCTTGCCTGCCACAATCTCCCAGCATTTTTGGTGCACTTTGTGCACTTTTACAACACTCATAGGAGTCATAATCTACAGTTTATTATTAGATTAAGATAGATTATGAACTACAGATTGAAAAGAATAAAAAGTTCGTGATTATCAACCCAAGCATGGCTCAGAATGCAGACTTGGCTCAGCTAGAAAGCTACATGCTTAAGGACACTTGTTAAAAAGCACCCAAGTCTGAACTTATAGCAGCACAAGCAGCGTGCCATTATTGCTAACTTTAAAATAATTAAGAACATTTTTCTTAAAAAAAAATAATCATTAGAATTAATGCTTTTTAGCAGCAAAGTGTTTTCAATCGCTGTAGTTTTCTGTAACTGAAGACATAAGGACATAAGACAATGGTTTGTACCATTTTCATTTGTATCCTCCCCTTTAAACAAAAAAAAAACCAAGAAAAGAAAAAAAACACAACAACAAAAAACAAACCAAAACCAAAAGCCCAAACGAAAAGGCTGTGTTGATATCTAACCATTTGGAGCACAAAATTCACATTTAGTTTTACAACCACAGTAGTCAAGAGAATGGTATTTCTTGAATTCTTTAACTAATTTCTTCCTCTGCTTCAAAGGAATAGTAGGGTCGCTGTCTATCTCTTGAACCAATGCGAGAAGATACTGATTTGTTTGTTGGTTTTGATCTTCATATTCTTTAGTTGTCACACGCTGACAGAAGGTGAAGCCTTTGTGAGAAATCACAGGTTCAGATTAAGATTAACGCATTATGTAAAAGCCCGGTTAAAATATATGATCAGAAACATAAACATACTGATATTGTGGTTCAGATGCAATTATAGTTTTCTACAATGTGGAACATAGCCCTTCACTCAGCATGGATGAGCATCTAAACATTAATTGCAAAACTAAAATTGAAAAGCAGTGCTATAAGTGTAATATCACAGACGTTTCCATATCGCAAACAGGCCTGCAAGAAAAAAGCCAATACAGTTTTTACAAACAGAAACCATAATGAAGAATGCTACACAAGAAAGTCATCTCGTAATTGTCATAAATCCACCAATTCCTTGGGAATCAATCAGATCTGTAGCAAGGCCCGGTATATAATGCAAGTGAATAAATACTCTGGAGGAACAGCTGTTTCTGAAATCAGGAACAGAATTCAGGAACTTCTGGTGACCAGACAGCTCAGCATGGTTTGGGCACCAGAACCAGAGGTGATGCGACAGGCAGCGGTTCAGGGTGATGGGAAAGAACTGGACTCTGAGAGATATGCAACTCAAGCACAACCTAGCTATAAAAAGGTTGTGGACCTATGCAGTAGAGTACTGCCCTTCAAGGACTCAAGCCCCGTCATTAGGCAGGTGAATTCTACCCTGAGGAAAGACTGGAATTCAGCTACTCCCGACACTTTTTCCTCCTATACATGTTAGGGAGCAAGTTGGCTGAAAAAGTACAATTGCCTAAAGGGGAAAAAACTCTTCCTTCTGTACACCACCATCTTCTTGAGGCTTCACATCAAGAGTTGCAATAACCTGAGCTACCAGATTTTCCCACAGACTTGTCCCTCCCTTCTTTTACACTAAGTCTATCAAACACCAAATATGAAATACGTGAAATACTTCTTATATTTTAGAGCCAGGTCAAGATTGCACTTTCAAAAGGAAAAGCTTAACAACTTCTGGCAAAGATTATACTTCTTAAAACTTCATGGTGAAACCTTTAATCCAGCGGTTTCAAGTGGTTACTAGATTAAAGCCAACCTCAGAGTTCCCTCTTTTTAGTGTTTTATATTTCCAGTACACCTAAGGATTACCCTCCTGCATTAGAATGACCCCCTTTCTTATCAGGGTCCCACAGCCTTCCCTCTTGCTCCCACCTGCACTTCACCAGATGAGAATGCTCAGCAGCTCCCAGGAAAGGTTTTCCTCCCCTCTTCTCCATGAGAAAAGGGAAAATGTCACCAGAATATGAGGCACACAGGAAAATAGGGAAGTGCCATGCTGGACAGCTTACAGTCAGATCAAACTAGCTACTTCAACAAGTAGATAGAATCTATATGCATTTATAGATTGAAACACCAGAACTTTGTAGGGAGAATACAGGATGGGTCTGTACTTCACTTGTCTGTTCAATGGGCAGATGGAGATCTCACAGGCTCCAAGAATTCTGCAGACCGGCAACTCCTTCCTCTGTTGCTCATCTCTGTGAGCCACTCAATACTCAGAACACCGAAGAGGAAGCAATTTCGGCATATTCAAAAACTCAACACAGACGGTAACAGATTCTGTACCCAGATTACTTCTCAGGCAGCTGCCATATTAAATACAGTATTCAACAGCACAGTAACTCGCAGTGTAATTCAGTTCCCTAATGGTTTCTCTTCAGTGTTGAAGTACATAATGCACTGGCAATACAGAAATCAAAAGGAAGACAGAGTCAGAGATGAATTCAATTATTTAAGCCAACCCTTTAAATCACAGTGCTGAAAGATATTTTTGGCAGCAAGGCCAAATGGAATGTTAGCGTGCAAAAGAAGTGAGCTGGAAAACACTAATGCCACATGCATGCCAAGCGTCGGATGCCTGCCTTTTACGCTACACTACCCTTCCCCAAGTCCCACACTCTTGCGCTTACACAGAAAAGAGAGAATGTTCTTCAAAACACTAAACAATCAAGGTCTGTGCTCAAGACATCTATCAGAACCTTGAACTACTGAGCTATAAGAGAACTTCTAGGTCTTTTGTGTCAGAAATAAGAATGCTATTCCTAAATATAAAATCACATCAAATTCACAAACCAAATTATAAGCAAGCTAGTTCAGGAAGCACATTTCATGCTGATGTCTCCAGAAGTAATTATTTTGTAAAAAGGATTTGTAATGTGTTCAAACTAGACAGTTAATGGAATTCTTGTTCTCTATATTCAGACATCAGTATTTTGCTTATAGCAGATAATTTAGTTATTTAGTGAATTAGCTGCTAATACTTTAATGCTTCACTTCTAATAAAGGAAAATAACCTAGTCTATGCAGAATTATAGCCAACTGATGATAAACTCATTTTTGTAAAATGAGTTATACAAAAATGCATACCACATCATCTACCTGAATTGGTATCTGGATCTTGTCCTTCTAGCAGACTCTCAAGTTTCCTAGTGGTTAGCTCCAGAAGAGTTAAAGGAGTCTGAAAATAAAACCCAGCAAAGAAAGAAAAATTACAAAAGCAACTCTTCTATATTTGCAGAATGTAGAGCTTTCAGATGATCAACTAAAAAGAACCCCAAATATTTAATTAGCTGCAGAACTCAATGCTTACATTTATTCAGGTACGCGGTCAAAGTCTGTCATAGAACTGCACTAAACCACATAGTTTTACTAGAATACACGTTTATTTCTGGTATTTCTGACCAAAGAAACAGGAAGCAGGATATTCTAGATAGTGTTTTCCACTGAACTATGGCAAACAGTGTAGTGTAGACCTTAAACTTGTTTCAGCTTATACAATACACAATGCTCTCAACTGCCCTGTAGAAGAGCAAGCCACCACCCATTCTGCTGTGAAGCAGTGGGCACTTCATTTGTCAGATCTGACTCCATCTGCAATCATCTCAGAACCCTCAATAGCAAACAAAACTCAAAGAAACAAATTATTTTGGCAGTATAGCAACACATACAAAACTCACGCTGACCACTTGATACTTGCAAACTAAACTGGAGCTAATTAAACAAATCTCCCATGTGTCTTTGGATGAGGTCAGAAATGGAAATAAATGCACTCATCTTTAGCATAAGTACTCTAGATCTGTCTATTTTACTGAAACCAGAGCAATGTTTCTGTGAAACTTATTTGTAACTGGACAGTAAGTGCCTGCAGTATTTTACAGGTATATTATAACAGCTAATTATTCATCTAGTACATCTCTATCTTGTTTGTTTAGCTAATTATTCATCTCTAGTTTAATATTTTAATGAGGTGTTTTATAATTAAGCAAAACAGTAGAGAAGCATCACAACTTTTATGCACTGGCTGAATTCAGAAAGTGTGTGGGAAGCTTGCACCTTCTCACATGTGTGACAATGATGGAATATAAAGGAGACTAAAATATGCCTGCATATATACAGAACTAATTATGTTAAAAAGAAAGACCATTTAATCTTGCATTCAATTGAAAAGTTAAAATTTGAAAACTCCAATCGTTAGAGTTGTCAAAGCTGTACATGTACATTGGGACACCAGAGCATGCCATCTTAAACACCACCCATGTATGCGTACGCCAGCTGACTGCTAAAGGAGAAAGACACTATGAAACCTAAAAATTCAGTAGGCCACCATCTGAAACAGTGTGCCAAAAGGCCTCTATAAAGATTTCTTAATACTTTAAATATTTTCTTAATAGAAATGATGCAAATAAAGGGAGAGGATACTATATATAAGGGATTATACGCTCTCAAAAAGCTGCCCTCCATGGCTTGAGTAGTTTCTCACCCTGCTTGACTGTACCATTAAACTGTAATGGGAATATTAAACCCTGCTTCTCAGACGTGTCATCCCCAAAATGGCAATTCATGGCATTTAAACTGACAAAACTAATGATGTAACGAAAATGCTACCTTCAAGAGGTCGGAGTGGTTGTCCATCAGAAACTGAGTCAGCAGTTCTGCCTGTGGTTTTGACAATGTCTTACTTTGTAGGATGAACTTTGTGCAAGTCTTGATGATAACCAATCTGTTCTCAAACTAGAAAAAGAACCACTCAGATTTGGCATTAGGTTTGCTTGCAGTGTGCTAGCAAAGATTAAGTATAACAGGATGCTATCAGTGGGAAGAACATTTTGGTATTTGTTTTAAACCAAATCACATTGTAAGGCAATAAACAGAATACTTGTAACTCTTGAGGGGGTGGGGGTGGAGGGGTGGTGGGAATTAGTTTTCCTATGGGAAAATGTTACTTCCCACACTAAATATAACAGATACTTACCTGCTTTTGTAATTTGTAGCCACCAGATTCTGACGCAATGGCTATGAATGTCAGGAGTCTATGTAGCTCTTCTCGGATATTTGGTGTTAATAATTTTAAATAAAGTTGTGATGCCTCTAGAGCTTGATCTGTTTTTCCTTTTTCTGCAGCGAAGTAAAACAGTGCATCCAGTCAAATTGTTAACTTTCAGAGTCAAGAATACATATTTTAAACCCAATATTAATCCAATTTTTTTGGGGGGTTCTCTCCAAACAAAACAGGTTATCTCAGTGACTTCTAAAACCTTTAGACAACACTTAATACGGCATTTAATCAATGTAAGCTTACAACCTCTGTCCCGTAGTTAGTCAGGGAACAGATATGCCTAAACAACACATGCAGGACATTACTGTTTTGTATACGATTGCAAACATCACTTCAGTGTTTGCACCTGTTTGTGTTTATGTATCTTCATATTATATTCCAGGATTCATCTCCAAATAATTAGTGAGCTGAACAATTCTAACTTGCTCATTGCTTTGAGGGTTTTCTTTGGGTTTTTTGGTTTGGGATTTTTTTTTTGGGGTGGGAGGAGGGGCTGCTGTTAGAGGTCAATTTGTTGGTCCTCCCCAACCCTTCCCACCTTTTAAGCCATTAGGTTAGGAGTTTCTCAAGGAAATGTGATAAGGCGGAAATAACCTGCAATAAAAACCCCTTTAGATAATTCTAGTTGTCTTCACTTTGAAAGAGAAGTGAGGAAGTATTGAAAAGTCACGTAGCTTTCTTAAGGCAAGAGCAAGATGAGGGCAGATACAGGAATAGAACCTACGCATGATTTTCTGGTCTCTGTCCTATTATTTGGGACAGGTTATATGTTACAAGAAATAATCCAGGACTTTAAAGGGTGTACCATGGGCCATCTGAAATCATTTTTGTTTAAAAATAACACCAAGAGTGAGTGACCCTTTTATAAAAGGAGTGCAAACAAAAGAGCAGGAAGGAACTGTCAGAAGACATGATCAAGACAGGTAAAAGTACAGCTATGAAGACAGGAAGCTAAACCATTTCTAGAGAAAAGCTTAAGAGTTTCCCTGGTCTGATAAAAGCTTTATTGAGTTGCTTTAAGACCCTCTGTGTGTGGAAGTTCAGCAAGCCCAATGGACTCATTTAACCAACCGCATTAATCTTTAGCATAAGTACTCTAGATCTGTTTATTTTAAAGACAAGCACAACACATTAGCCATAACAGATGATGGCATTATCAGCCATCTTAAATCAAACTGTTCAACAACTGAGGAAAATACAATTATAACCATATATACATAGATAACTAAAGTGTCACTTCATTTTGTAATCTGCAGTTTTATATCTGAAGTGTTTTATATATGCAGATGTTTATAGCTAGCTCAAACTCTCTTGCACTAGTCAGAACAATAGTACTTTACCAAAGTAAGGTTAACTGCACTAGATTCTACTTGATAATTATTAGTAGAATCCAAGTTGCTACACACTGACAACCATAATATATTCCATAGCACTGAGAATGAAAAATGGTTTGAAAATAGTTAATCATAATCTCCTAACAGTGATCTAGTATGAATTAGTGACCTCGCATGAACTAGATCACAGCTGAGGACCCCAGAAAACAAACATATATTAAAACATAAAATCACTTCCTGATGATAAAGTTATAGGTATCATTTCATCAAAAAGAAATAAAGCATTAAAAATCGCTTGTGCGATAGTCCTACTCAAGTTGGAAAGATGACAAAATTAAAGCAAGAGTAAGAAAGCAGAACAGATCTGGACATTCACGGGTCATACAGTTTAGATCAAGCAGGTACTTAATAAACAAAAGACTTACAGGCAATGAAAGCATTAGAGTTATTCATCAGAATTATGATACTGTCTTTTCCCTTGCCTACAGATTTGGCTGGTTTGATTCTCCAATTTATATATGCTATAAAATTGGTTTATATCAGTTTTTCATTTAAAGTGCTTTTTAATTTAAAGTTCTTAAATTTAAGTGAACATTTAGCAGAAGTTACTTGCGTTTAAGTCAGTTATTTCAAACTGGTGTTCTTATCTTGCAGATGGGTTATGCAATTTTGCAATAGTAGTTTCCTTTTCATGACTCCTATTATATTTTTTTTTTCTGTTTAGCAAAATACTACTGATAAATGTATTGCCTTTCATATTCTGGTGAAGTTTCAACCACAGGATCTATCCCTCTGCTCCAAGTTTTATACAGGCCAACTCTGCTCCTATGCTAGTAAACTGTCATAGTTCCCTAAAGACTGAAACATTTAATAACACTCCATAAACTCTACAGAACTGAAGAAGTAATAGGGTTATTCAGGGCATGATTAATCTTAAATTTGCATTTAAATTAAACCTTTATGTTTTACTTGTGAGCATACGCAGGGAGGATTGGGAGTAATGATGAGGGAAACCACAGCCTGAACCATAATCTCAACAGCCCCTTTTATAATTTTAAATAATTCATATTGCTAAAAAAGTCGAGTACATAACTTACAAAACCTTATGCTTCTTAACAAGAAAAAAGTAAAATAATTTCAATGAAGCATTGTTATTAGTCAGAAGTAACACTAAGGGAAATTCTGACTAGTGGCAAGAAACGTTCACAGTGAGAGAAGTTATATATTGAAACAAGCTACCCACAGAGGTTAATGAATCTCAATCCTGGCAGATTTTCAAAATTCAGCTGTACCTAAGCAACTTCCTCTAACCTCAAAATTTGTCCTTGCCTTGAGCAGAGGTTCTGATTAACAACCTCAAGTGTTCTCTTCTAACCTATAAATTAAAGTGCATCTGCAATAGCACTGCAAATCTTGTTATGATTTAGTCAATTAATGCTTAGCAAGTTACATCCTTCATGTAGCTTTCACTTACATTTTTTGTTCCAGGTTGCTCTTACCTATAAGTTCTACAATTCCTGAATGAATATCGAGATGCTGAGTGTCAAGAAGGCAGTCTTTCTTTTGACTATAGTACTTTATTATAGTGTCAAAAAGAATCTTCTTGCATGTATTCAGACTGCAGGGTTTGTTAGTGCTTTGAGGTAATTGCTGACTAACCATCACTATAAATTGGTCTGGGAAATACTCCAAGCATTCAATTGCAGCACAGAGCCATTTGTCAAGCCTGTAGAAGGAAAAGTTAAGTTTTAGTCCTTACTTTAAAATGCTCTGCCTGTTCTTATTTAATTCTTTAAAGAAAATTAGATAGAAAGAATCACAGAGGTATAGTCACATATTTGAACCACAGCATTAAATCTGTTGCTTATTAATCAGTTTATGTAACTTATTTCACCACAGTAGTTCAAGGACCTGCTCAAATTAAGCAGCTTCCATGGTTTTCCAATGCTACAGATGGTACAGCTGAGGTATGCCCAGATCAGAACAAGCTGCAATCATGCCAGACTGTCACTGACCCCAGGATGCTTGCCTGATTCAGCTAGTATTTAAAACCAAACACAACAAAAACCCACCAGGGAGAACCAGGGTGGAAAAGCAAGGGACTGAATATTTACAGAACAGAAAACAGAAAAATAAAAATAGTTTAAAATCTCAGAATATTGTGGAAGAAATTTATTACACAACGTACTATAAAGGCATGAGTTCTCTTAAGCATTTTTTTACCTGTATGACTTAACCAGAGAAAGAAAACATAAGGAGAACCTAAAATTCAGATAGATAACTACTTGTTCAAAGAGGAAGGTCAGAGGAAAGTCACTAAGTCAACCATTTTGTACAGAATAAATCTACAATTATACAACTGTGGGGAGCATAGGGACAACTAATTTTATCTGTCTCTCTGGATATAAAATAATTTGAACTGAACTACAGCTTGTGAGAAGAGTCAAATATTTAGTAATATTTAATAAGATCCAGAGAATCTCACTTTTATCATGGAGAGAAGAAAAAGATTTGGATCCTTCTGCTGTATAGGTAAATAAACAGGAACTTTTGTTAGAACTGCAGGGCCAACAAGGATTGTATAAACTCTTGGATGCATAAATGGGGTAATACAGTAACGTAGAAAAAGGATCATGAACTCCCTTTAGTTATGACCCCATGAGCAATGCAATCACTGCAAGCAGGATTTGATTACAGTTTTTATGTATCTACAATGAGAGCAGGTATTTGATTATTTCAAGCTTAAGAAGACACCATTTGAAAACTGAAGGCAGAAAGTTAGGCATACTCCTTCGCCTTCATATTGGGGATAATTAATCCTACAACTACTTGTAATACTGGTGGCTGTTCATAGCTGGAATTTTCCATTGCTCAGACATACTATCAGCCAGACCTAAATTATATGTCTACAAAGATGCTACTCTACCCCCCCTTAAGTAATCATAGACTAATGAAGCATCTCATTTGCTTAACAATCACCTGATCTATTAGCAAAGACAATGTTACATACTCTTAAGACAGAATAATACAGGGTAAGAACCACACAAGATACTTTGAGAGACATAAGCCCGCCAATCACCCCAAAATCAAGTACAACAAAAGTATAAAGCTCAAAAAAAACCCAAAACAAAACAACAGTGCTCATTAAAGCATTCTTGGAGGAAAAAACCCATGGAGTTAAGATGCTATTCATCAATAAACCTAGTTTGGAACCAGAAGTTTTATTAGCTTATATAAAACTACGTACATTTGTAAAAATATTAGTGTTTTCTCCCGAAAAAAAAGAATGCATTAAAACTATAAGAAAAGTCTTCAGGTACACAGATTGACCTCAATCTCACAAATAGATTGTATTGATTCGTCAGAAACAAGCATTACTAAGTCATACACAAATGCAGAGACGTGCCTTGACATATTCATTAAAAGGACATGTTAAGATAGAAATCAGCCCAAGTGCAATCAACAGGAACACTACAAAAATAAGAGAACGTTTAAGGAAAAGAGGTCTGAGACACTCATACTTTCTCTTTTGTATTCTCATTGTGGAAGCATTCTTAAGTGCTACAGCTTAGCTTCTCCTTTTCTTGCTATTAACAATGAATGCCTTATTGACTTTTTAGTCTTCGCAGCACCACCACTAGGAACTGTGACAAACAAAAAGCCTCAGAATAAATCTTTTCAATTCACTTTTTGTGAATTTGCTTACCACTTCTGAAGTCAAAGGAAAGTTCATTAATGCCACCTCTGCCTAGAAGCATAAAGTGTAATGATGTCGACTTAACACAAATCTTTGAGTAGTAAAATAAAGCATTTACTAAGAAATCCATTTTATAGATATATAACTTACTCAGGCAAGTTTAAGCTACTTGTAATCTCTCTGTCCAGGAAAGTATTTGAGATAATCAGATCTTCTTTGCCAAAACAGTCTGGTTTTGTCTTCACTGAAGACACCAAGATATCTTCTAGCAATGGAACGTCAATTAACTGCAGCAGTCGTAGCAGGGTTTGCTGTTTCCAGACATCTTCTATTACTGTTACCATAAGCAAACAAACAAAAAAAAACACCCTCAGAAGTAAGACATTATTATTATGTAAGACATTAACCTTGGCTTTTACTCACTCAAGAATGCTGCCAATGTTCAAGAAGGGAACAAAATAGGAATGCTAAGAAAGGAGGCTTTAAAGAGAATATCTTTCTCCCCCATCATGTTAGATTTAGTAATAACCTACTCTAATTAGCAATATGTAGGAGACAAGTGAATAGCAAGGGAATCCTCTAATACCCATGTACTTAAAACTTATTTCCTTCTGAAGTGATATTTGCATAAGTAGAATAGCACCATACTGCAGAACCTAAATCTTGTTTTGTTTCTTTCAGTTTACATACTACGAGCATTTACCCATTTAGCACTTATTTAGCTGTTTTGTTGTTACTGACATGTTAAATTCAGTACTCTGAGGGGCAGTGTTTAACAGAAATGCACTACTCATTCCAAGCAGATACAGTGAAGAACAAAAGTTTTAAAAAAGAAAAATTCAATCCTCACCTCTTTTTGAAAGCAGATGAGTTGGCTCATTAACCACGATCTTTGGAGGTAAAGATGCATGAATATTTATTGATTTAAGAAGCTCCTCTACCCTCTTTTTATCAGCCACTTCTAATGCTAAGGGGCTTGAAACTGTTGTTTCATTCTTCGTTCTGTTTGGGGAGGCAAAAAATTAGATGTATAACAAATATGATCAGGTCACATTTATCTTTCTGTCACTACCTAAATTGCTGTCAAATCAGGACTTCAGAGCTTCATTGTATCCAGGGTCTATCGTGCTGCTAGAAAAACAATCATCCGCATCTGCTTTGTGGAAAGGTAAAGGACATTGGTTCCAAATGCTGTTTATTAGTTCCATTTCTTTTACCAGCTTCCAGTAAGTAGCTCAGTCATGACAATTCTCAGATTTCAGCACAACTGACTGCAAAACAGAACGATTCCTAGGCTTACGCTACTGTGCCAGACTCTATCTTCTAAATAGCAAAGTGCAGATCAAAGCAAGAAATATCAGGTAGCATCTACGATTTAGGCATGCCATTTCTCAAAACTAGCATGCATTTCTCAAAAGCCTCCAATCCCTATGTTAGGCAGACAAAACTCCACCTACAGTTAACCCATACCAACTAAAAAAGAAAGGCAAAATAGTTCAGAGTAACTCACTTGGAATGTCTTTTTGTCTTCTGCTTACAGATTTGCTCAGGAGACAAGCTCTCGTCTTTATTCTTTCTCAGAAGAAGAGTAGTAAGACTACTGTTTACAAACTTATAGAGACTAGTGTTTGTGTCTTCAAACTCTGTTTCTTTCTCATTCTTAAATAAGTGAAGCTTTGCTCCAACTGGCTCAAACACCTTGTGATCCATCAACGCTTGGCATACACGGACTCCCTTCAGCCGAGAAATATCATTGCAGCTTAGGTACATGCTTTGCATAAGATGGCTCAGTACCACATCAACAGCATTGGAGCCGGTGAAACAGTTTTTGTATGTTCTCAGATGTTGCCTACGTCTTTTGATCTCTACCTGACTGTGAAGAGCATGAATAATACTATTCCACAGCTGAGTTGCTTGAAAAGGACCATCACAATCTGCAAATTAAGTAGATGAAAGTTTTACAGGCGTCGATAAAGCTTTACTTTAACAGTCAAAGAAAATTGTTTACTCTGTGAAATTATTTGTATATGTTTGTTTAAACATTCCTCAGAAATCAGCTTAATTTTATAAAGAAAAATATAGCAGTTCACGAATCAGTCCCTTTTGTAAGTTGACTCACACAAGGGTAGAGTCAACAGAAATTAACAAAAAGACAGTAAAAACAGGTGAGGAAGGGTTTTTTTTTTTTTGTTGTCGCCTCATTTGAGGCATGTATGTACACATACACATTAACTCGTTACAGAATCACAGAACGGCTGAGGCTTGAAGGGCCCCCGGGGTCCATCTGGTCTAACCTCCCATGATCGAGCAGGGCACTCAGAGCTTGTTGCCCAGGACCACGTGGAGAGGTTTTGAGTATCTCCAAAGGCAAGGCATTGATAGGAACCCCCCGAGCTTTCTCATCTCCAGACTAAGTCGCTTCAGCTCTCCTAACCTCACCTAGGGGAGATGCTCCTCCAGCCCCCAGTTTCTCCTCCATGCATCACTCTCATCTTGGCACACAACGAACCAACACTTGCAATGTGTTAAACCTGTCAGTCCCCAGCCTTTCGTTCCGACCGTCAGCCACAGCCCTAGCAGCTGCGTTCCCGTCCACCACGACCCGTCGGGGTACAGCCTCCGCTGACCGCCGCACCTACGCCTTCTCCTCAGGCCAACGGCCCCTCCCACGGCACCGGCAGCCCGAGGCCCCAGTCCAACGGGCGGGAACGCGCCGGACCCTCAGAGCCGAGCCCAGCCCGCCCCGCTCCGCTCCGCTCCGCTCCGCTCCCCCGGAGCCGCAGCCAGCCCCGCGCAAGCTGCAGAAGAAGCCGCAGCCGCAGGGGGGCGGCCGTAAGTCTTCCCCCACCTCGCCGCCGGCCGCTCCCCCGCCGCGGCTCCAACTCGCTCTGACTGCGGAGCCTTCTGAACCGCGGAGTCAAATAAACCGCCATAACAGCGGCTGGCACCGCCCGCGGAAGCCG
Source organism: Brotogeris chrysoptera (assembly GCA_030323915.1). Classification (NCBI taxonomy): domain Eukaryota; kingdom Metazoa; phylum Chordata; class Aves; order Psittaciformes; family Psittacidae; genus Brotogeris; species Brotogeris chrysoptera. Next base: position 13,042 of record JARCZZ010035437.1, on the reverse strand, counting down.
GGTGAGTGCATCACTTCCCACCCTCCTCCGCCTCCTCTGGCCACCGCCCCAGCACCGCCCCTTCGGGGCGGAAGTGAGCGCGCTCCGGCCGCCCCCAGTCCCCGCGCTGTGGCTGTCGCTATGGAGTAGCTGGAGCGGGACGGGACCGAGCAGGGGCCGGGTCGAGAGCCGGTGTGACACTGGGCCCACAGGGCGACAGGCAGCCGGGCGCTGAGCGGCAGCTTCCCGCGGGCTTAGGTAAGCGGCCTGGCCCCCCCCCCCCCCCCTCAGGAGCGGCTGCTTGTGGCCTAGCGGTGGTGTGCGGGGCGGGCAGGGCCCGCCGGGGCACGGCGCTGGGTGGTGGAGGGGAAAGGGGTCCCCCGGGAGGCGCGATCGTTGCGTGAGCGGGGCCTGAAGGGGAACCGTTGAGCCTCCCGAGCCGGTGGATCACCTGCCCGCAGACACCGGTCACCGTCGCCTGCCTCAGGCAGGATCCATTCGGCTTCCCCGCGGAGCTGCGAGGATAGCCACCGGCCGTTCGGCGGCGGGGAGGACGGGAGTCCCTCCGCGCCGCCGGCGGGAGGTTCTCGAAGGAGCGGTGTGAGTCCGGTCTCGCTGAAAATAGCAGTAAATACTTTGTGTAGAGACTCTCCTAGAGACAGTCCAGAGGTTTGTGCAGCGTTTAGGTGAGGTTACACCTGTCAGCCGGCGCCCAGCGGATCTCCCTGCATGGATCTCATGTCTTGAGTTTCTGGTGGAGTTTCAGTAGCAGCTCAGTGCCGAAATGATGAAGAGGAATTGCGAAGGTGGTTTGCAGTGAGGGCAGCTACACCGTGCACGGTGCATCATTGTATTTGACCCTCCGGTAGCTCTTATAACAAGTGCAAGAGGTTGGTTGTGCCTGAAAAAAATGTGTTCGTTTGGGTTTTTTGCGTGTTTTTTGTTTGTTTTCTGTCTTTGAGACTCAGTTCTTCTGTCACCTTTTTATTCTGTGAATTCTTCATTGTTGGGTCAGTTGGATGGAATGGAAGTTTAGGTTGGGTGGCATGAAGTACTCATGCACCTGCCTGCTGTCTTGGTCCACAAAAGGGAATCCCAGCTTGTGATATGTCAAAATGCTGGTAGAGTATATGATGCACTGCCCTACAGTGTGCACCCATATCCATGAATCAGGTGAAGCTATGAATTAGTTATGGATTATTCGGATAAATTAATAGTTTTAAATCATGCAGTTGTTTTACATTAAGTGAGAATGGTGAAGAATTGAGGAATCTTTGTTAAGGATTTACCTTTATTTCACCATTTTGAATGTTTTGCCTCGTTTCCCATTGCTGTGCTGGCTGTTTCTTCCGACCTTGCCAAGTGATTAGGTTGTCATCATTCTGGCATGTTGTTGCTGGTGTACATCAGCATAAAGGCCATTATTGACTGGGAGGGGAATTTCTGAAAACAGCATATTGCCCATCCAGATTTCTTTCTAGGATTAGTTCCAGGTTTCATGGAGCTAGTATCAGTAGCATTAATATTTCCCATGAAATTCAAACGGGACGAAATCAAAATTCTCAGACTTATATTGAATGTCCTGTGTTGCTTGTCTGAACACTGTTACTCTTAATATCCTGTACTTTTCTCATTTATTACATTTTAACTTGAAAGTTTCATTGTGGGTGACTTTCTTTATTGTCCCGTGGTTGTTAATTTTTCTATAAAAAGTAGTTCAGTTTTAAAAGAACTGAACAAACCAAGGTTTGTACAGTTGTGAACTAAAATTGCATATTTCAGATACGGTTAAATCATCATGATTTGTTGTATTATTGATCCTACCCAAAATAGATGTATGGGTGGTTTTTGGGGGTTTTTTTTGGCATCTGTTTTCCAGGTACCTTTTACAATCCAAATGCTGATACAAGGATTTCTACAAATATGCAATGTTAGATGGACATAAACTTAAACCAGAAGCTGTTTATTGAGAAATAAGTTTCTCAGTACTCCTTACTTGGTAGCTAAATTAAACAGTAGTTTGCATCATACTGTCAAGCTGGAAAGGAACAGGTTGGACAGGGCCTACCAGGCTTGATTTTTAAACCCTAACCCTTCAGACACTGGAATGCTGTTAGCATTCTTACATAGTGGCTTTTCCAGGCTTCTCACTGGAGTTAGACTTTCACCCACAGCAGAGGGCACTTCTGATTTAATCAAGACTGCACAGTTTTTCCACCAGCTGTGTAGAGAAGCTCCCTTTCAGATTTATACAAAAGAATTTGAACATGCACATCCGTTTTCTTCATAATATTTCCACAATTAATTTTGCAAAAGTGTCTCTTCAGTTTTCAGAGTTTTAACACAAGATTGTTTTGCATTGATACTAGAGAAGGTTTAATGGCTGGGAATGAATGAAACGATGCCAAAAGCACAAGATTTAAAACCAAATAAATTAGATTTGTGGTTAACTTAAACTCATTAGGATTGATTTCGTAGTCCTTTTAGCCTGTAGAATTTGCCCCATGGAATAGCTGCAGAATAAAATCGGAGAGAGCTGGAAATACCTCCCGCTTTGAATACTCCCCGATCCTTGTTTCTGTCAGGTTAATGATAAATTCCTTTACACAGGGATATTGGCCAATGTCTAACAGCTGTTTGGTCTTGGGCTGCAGAGTTAGGAATTGTATCCATTTTTCCACAGCACGATTCTTAAAGTGAAATTAATGTATTGTTATAAAATGGCACATAGTGTAATAAAATAATTAAGGATTCTATGTTCCCGTAATTTATTTCCAGCTATGTTCTCAACAAAACACTTAATGCATACCAAGCAAGTACGTACTTAAGATTATCTCATCGTAATCAGACTCCTCATCTGAAACTCACAGTCCTCACATTAAGACCAACTCCACCTTGAATGTGCTTGCAGTTAAACCTGGTTATGCTCCTGAATAGTCCCCTTTGAAGCTATAACTGATATTTCTGATTTTGAAGTTGAGTATTTTCAAGATTAAGATCTGTGTAGCAGGATACCTTCCTGGTTTATAATACATTTTCTTAAAACTTCTGGCCTGGTTCTTCATTTAGTAGCACAAATTTGAGTCACTCAGCTGACATGGAAAATGGAGAAATATCTATGGAGCTAGAGCATTTAGTGTATTTCTGCATTTCTCTATGGAAGAATACTGAAGGTGGGCTATAACTGCAACAATATGCTGGAGTGAATTGTTCAGTAATTCATATAACTTTTTAAGAAGTTGTGTAGTATGTCTGTTACTGCTGTCAGAAAATAAATCTATCTTTCCAGTTTAATATTAATCAGATTATTTGTCCTGATTTCTGATGGCATCAGATCTATGGGAAGGAAGGTGTGCATGCTGGGATAACTTCAGTGTGGCTCATTTCAGTCAAGCTATACAGGTGTAAAAAGTAGGTTGCTCCAGGTTTTGTGAGACTAAAGAGCTGTGAAGAGGAAACAAACTCCATTTGTGTCTTGAATATGGAAAAAGCTGTGGAATAAATGTAGGTATTATATAGACCAGACCATTGCCTTATAAATGTATATAATACAGTGGGAAGAGCCGTAATTTGTACAAGCAAGCGCCTCATGTAATCAGAAGGACATTGGGACTGATTAGTCCCAGTGCTCACTGGATTATTTGTTAATGCCTTTTGCTGCTTTTGTCCTTGATAAACATCATCTTTGTCACAACAGAATCTTGTCTTTGCCATTTGAATAGTAATGACTTTCTCCGTGTTTCAAAGAAGTACTTTAATACAAATTTTATGCCAGTGAGTCAAGTATATGACAAATAAAGCCATAATTGAAAATAGTATTTCTGCAGATTTCAGTACATTTCCTGATGTGCTATCTTAGGTTTATTTTACTATAGGTTGGAGAAATAATGCTCTTCATACCTTATTTGAAAGAAAGAATGAAGACATATCCTTAAATGTTGCTTCTGAATATACCACATAATGCTGATTCCAGGAAATAATTTCTTCTTACATTCTCTCTTCATCTTTGCTCACACTGATAAGGAAGATGGATGTCTGTCTCTATTTTTCACTGTTTGTTTCCTGTATTTGTTCTTTCTTGTGTATCTGTATCAGAGATGCAATTGTATAAATGAATATAGGCTTCAGAACTTCTGTCTGGCAAAATAGGCAAGTCAGATTTTTTGAAACTAATTATGACAACTTAGGAACCTGGCAGTACACACTAAAGGGAAGATGAACTGAATTGTAAGCTGCCACCATCCTTTAGCTCATAAATTTACAAGGTGATGTAAAAAAACTTCTGTGTACAATTTTGTTAAAGTATAAAAGAATGGTTTCTTTTTTCCGTCCCTTGCAACGCCTTATTGATACTTAAGCTCATTAATACTTAAATCATACAAATAGTAATGTCAGCAATCTGATGGGTAAAATACTGAATTTTAAGCTTTGACAAGTACAGTACAGGAAGGAACACATTTTTCTTCTGTATGTAATACACATCTATTCTTCTCCTGGTCTGGAATCGTAAGCAATCCTCTCTTCAGAAAATATGCAGTTCCATGAACACTGGAATTAAAGTACCCTGGTTTCTTTTAGATTTGATTTTCTTTGTTGGTTGATATTGATATGCCAGGTGTGAACCTTTCCCTTCATAGGAGCAGTTTACATATCCTCTGCTTTATTCAATTACCTGCTTTTAAGAAATGGTTGAATTTCTCAGTCAGATCTAATGAAGAATGATCAAGAGATTTAGAAGTTTTTGAGGAGGAGTAGAAGCAATGACATAGGGAGGTGGGAGTCAGTCTCTTCTCCCAAGTAACAAGTGGTAGGACAAAAGGTAACAGCTTCAAGCTGTGCCAGGGGAGGTTTAGATTGGACATTAGGAAAAATTTCTTCACTGAAAGGGTGGTCAGGTGTTGGAACAGGCTGCCCAAGGGAAGTGGTGGAATCACTGTCCCTGGAAGTGTTCAAAAACCATGTAGATGAGGACCTCAGTGATATGGTTTAGCGGTGGTCTTGGCAGTCCTGGAGTAATGGTTGGACTTGATGACCTTAAAAGTCTTTTCCAATTGAGTTGAGTGCGTGATTCTATGATGTATAATCCCCAGGCATGCACATGCAAATAACTGTATGCAGTATGGATACGTGTAATTGCAAAGCCCTTGTGTGGGTGTTACGCTTTTCAGCATGTGTCTTGTGTCAACAGAAATTGTGAAACTTTTTTTTTTTTCTCTTGTCTTTGTAGGATAATACGTTGGGGCACAGCTGAGACAATGGAGTCCATGCTGAATAAATTGAAGAGTACCGTTACAAAGGTAACGGCTGATGTCACCAGTGCAGTCATGGGAAATCCCGTTACCAGGGAGTTTGATGTTGGCCGACATATTGCCAGCGGTGGTAATGGTCTTGCTTGGAAGATATTTAATGGAACTAAAAAATCAACAAAACAGGTGGGTGGCCGAGTAAAGACCTAGGTTTATAGGTTAGTTTGTAAGCATTAGATAACAGCCTATTAGGTAGCAGTTGGTAAGTGGCATTTAAATACAAAATCCAACTGGGCAGACTAATGGTAAGGGTAGTACCGTAAGTAAAATGAAACTTAGAACTGAGCATCATTTAAATATAATGTCCTCACCTGCATAGGTGATAAGCCTGCACTGCTGGAGAAGGAAGCGGTTTTGCATTCATAGCATACAGTTCTGGACCAAGGTCTAAAAGAAGAAAGAAGCTTGTTTTAACATGGATTGGTTCCCCAATTTATTTACCGTGCAGCTTTTTTCTTTTTTTTTCCTGGCAGCAGTACTGGCTTTTTGCAGTTTAAAATAATCATGAAATATGCCATCATTTTTTTTCTCAGCAACAGAGCCTGTAGGTTTCTGTTCAGCTTAGTAGTAAAGCTAGCAGAATTAAGGAGATAATGGTTTGCACTTCAAGACTCCTGTAGTTGTGTTTAACTTTCATTGTGGTAGTTCTAAATGTATTAATGTTAGGTAAGACAAATTTCTGTTGTTTTGACTGTGCATACATTAGCTTTGAAAGGAAAGCTTCCTACTATTTGAACTTTAAAGGCAGATTCATTTTAAAACTGAAATAGTTGTATGTCTTATGGCTGAAACAAATTGATAGCAAAAAAACACTGACAAGCTTCTAAAAATAAAGCTCCAAAAAGCTGGAGGAAAATCTTTTTCTGGCAAAAGACCAGAGTAATATTGGAATGCTTTTCAGTGTTTTAGTTCAGAGACTGTTTTGCTTTGCACAGTGGGAGGCTTTGGTAAAACATGTGTTTGCATATTGAGTTACATTTGAGTATTCATTGAAAAAATGTGTGAGTGCATATGGGTAAAATAGAGAACAAAAATGAAAGGGAAAACAAAGTTTCTCAAATTGAGCACTCACTGCCACCTTAAAATTTCTCCAGCTTTTATATTCATTACTTAGTCTTTAGCATGATCACCTTTAATGTTTTTTTTTCCACTACATCATTCAGTTTACAGGATAGATGGTGAACTGTAGTGATTCAATATTTTGGGTTTGGTTTGGTTTTTTTCTTTTCTTTGTTATTGTTCCGTGCCTAGTCTGTGGTATTATTCCCCACACTGTTCAAAATGTCATTGAAAGTAGGACTTGAGTTTCTGCAGTGTTCATCACAATAGTGCTAGAGTGTTTTACAGGTATTGTTAACATGCTTTGTCAGTATGCAGTGACGTAAATAGGAAGAGATATTGCTATTCCGTTGTCGTTACATTTCCAAAGCTTTTGAAGTCCTTAACTTAGAAATACTTTCTGGTTTTGTTTGCATCTTTTATGACACACAAGCCCAGTGACAATTATTTCTGTCCCCTTCCACCCCCCACCCCCGTTTTTTTAGCAGTTACATTGGCTAAGATAGGAGCAGGATTTTTACATTCTCTTTGATTTATAAGGTGTTTATGTGGGTAAATAAGGACATGTATTTTAAGCTGTCAGTGTCTGTTTCGAACTGCTCTGTGTTTAATAAGAAATGCAAGATTGCAAATGGACTGGGAGGATGTGGTGGGTTGACTTTGACCAGCAGCCAAGCACCCACACAGCTACTCACTCATTTCCCTACCCTCAGCAGGCTGGGGGCTGGAAATACTAAGAAGAAAAACAAGAAAACTCGTAGGTCAAGGTCTGGATAGTTTAATAGGTGAAGGAAGGGAGGAGGAAAACCAGGTAAAGCAAAGGAAATTGTTCACTACGTCCCACAGGCATGCTGATGCTCAAGCTAGTCTCCAAACAGCAGCCACCTTGGAAGCCAAAAGCCCCTTCTCTCTCTACTCTAGTTTTTACCACTGAGCATGATGTTATATGATATGGAGTAGCCCTTTGGCCAGTTCCAGTTGGCTGTCCTGGCCATGTCCCATTCCAGTCTCCTGCCTACCCACAGCCTAGTTACCGTGGGAGCAGAGTACAAAAGAATGAGAGCCTTGATCCTGTGCAAAGACTGTTCAGCAGCAGTGAAAACATTGGTGTGTTAGCAGTACTGGTTTAGCCACAAATCTGAAGCACAGTGCCTTATGGGATGCTATTAAGAAAGTTAAATCCAGCGCAGTTGGGCTCAGTAGGAAAACTGCCTAAAGAAGCTGGAAATAGGAAGCTGGGGTGTTTAGTATTAAAAATACAAGGATAAAAAAGCTTTATGAAGGTATACGTTAGTGAATACCAGGTCTTTGGGACAATGGTCAACAGGATTCTTGTAAAATACACAAGCACAATTGAAGAGAACTGATTGACACTTTTCTGTTCAGTGTTTTAAAGTGTTCTAGATAAGTAAATATGATTATAGCCCAGTTAAGTCCATCCTGTGTGTTCCATGTTGTGGACAATGCTTACTCCTGTTGGCACAGGTGACATTCAGTTCCTTGGCAAAGGCACTGTAGAACTTTAACACTGATATTTTTCAGTGATTCATGTTAAAAATCTAAATTCTTGACAGTAACAACAGACGTTTTCTTGAAGGTCTTAATCCTGGCAAATATTTACACAGTACCGCAGCGTAACATACAGCTGTCTCAGTGACATCACTGAGCTTTACCTAATACCAGTTTGAAATAAATGAGTATCACTTGGCTTAAACATTTGGGAGGTGAGACAGAAGGTGCAGATGGTCTTATGTTTGTGAAAAGAACTGAGATTTAAACTTAGATCTCTTGAGTGGTCAGTCTAGTCCTCTAAATACTTGTCTATACTTACTAGCCCAGCATTACCAGTATACTTGTTGAGACAAGAGCGTGTAGAGCAAGATGTGTGTACTTCCTTTCACATAATGAATGAAAATGTGTGTTGTTAATGGTAAGGGTTGTTTTGTCTCTACTTTTTCACTTTCTTTGTGGAGACCAGTCTTATTTTTTTAAAATATATTTTAGGTTTTTTATGTTAATTTTATATCACAAAGTCAGAATTATGCAGAATTAAGTAACAAGTAGTCATCTGCAGGAGGAAGCTGCTCTTCCCTCTACCCTATGAAATGAAAAAAAAGAAAACCCAAAGTGGAAGCTTCTCTAGGGCTTTCTGTGGAGAGAAGTGGTAACTGTGTAGCCGTAGCAGGCTTTCATTTTGATAAGTTTCCGTGAAAGCAATGGAAGGAAATTGAATCCCTGTCAGCTACAGTCAGTAGCCCTCCTCTTTGGGCTTGAGTAACTCGAGGCTTGAATTCGTGTAAAACAGAAAAGGAAAAACAGAAATAATGTGTTCATAGTCAAAATTTGACAGATCAGTTTGGTTCACAAACCATAATACCATGAACACTTTTAAATGTTTCCAAGCATTTTGTATTGTTTCAGTAATTTTTGTGCATCGAGAGTGTGTTCTATGGCCATGACTTGGGTCATTCTTCTGAACAATAATATCTGGTAACATATGGGGATTAAGATACTGTATTGTTGATACGGCATTCTGCATATAAAAATCAATGTTGATTATAGAATTGAATTTCAGAATGCCATATTTTGAATTACTAATATCAAAACACTATTAACATCTTAGTGTCCATGAGCAGGGATGTCTGTATCAGACGTTACATGAAAATGAAGGTATCGAAAGCAAGGTGTTACACAGCTGAAATTATTTTGATTCTTGGCCCTCTACAGTAACTAAGTCTACAAAATTAATGTGATAGAAATAATTTTCATACCTGGAATACTACAATTTCATATACATATTTATGGTAACCTAATTTTGTATATGTAAAGTTGGGTCAAACTTCAAACAAATCATGAAGGATTGCAGAAAGCACCAACAGAACTTATATATAGCCATTATAAAATATTAATACCTTAGCTGATGTCACATACTATGCAATTTAAAAAAGAACTTCCTGAATTCTTTTGGCTTGTCGTGAAACAGAAGTGCTTTTGGAAGTGCTGTATTAGTTTGAAAGTTTGTTAATTGGTCATGTACTGCTCAATACATTCACAGTTTGTAATGGAAAATGTGTGTTTTTTTTAAATAGTGGGTATTACATATATCTTTCAACCCCTGTCATTGTTTCCTGCCTGCCTTGTGCCAGTGTTAATGTTTGATCCGTCACACTTGTTGGAGTTGGAGCAGGGAGCTGCAGTGGATAGAAGCAGGAAGAGTGTACTTAGTTGAGGTAGCTGTAGATGTTCCCCTGCTAGTGGCTTAATGAAACAGATACCAGCTAAAAAATATAAACCATTTTTTTTCTGTATTGGACTTAATTTCTTTTTTTATATAAATAGTGTAACTGTTCCTGTGGGATTATAATTAGAATAATGGTTATAAAATGTGCAGTACAAGAGCCTAGACTTCCTTGTGGGACTGAAAATTGTATTTTCATATTTTGTACTCATTTCTAACCTTTATTATTATTATTTGTAACACTGTTGTAGGAGTACAAGAATGTTTGTTTCATGATTTTTTTTTTTATTTCCTTTCTTCTTCAATTGATGTATTTCTTTTAAATGGCTTCCAAGATGGGGATGTAATCTAATTTTTTATTTCACATCTACTTCTGTAATTTCAAAGTCACATATAAATTTATTAATTTTCTTCAGCTCCATTTGCAGAGATTTGATGGAAAAACTATTTTCTTTGGTTTTATCGTCTACTGCATTTCTGGGACTTCTTTTTACACATGTTCAAGCATTAAAAATTCTTAATGTTTTATCATAGAATCATAGAATAGTTAGGGTTGGAAAGGACCTTCAGATCATCTAGTTCCAACCCCCCTGCCAGGGGCAGGGACACCTCCCACTAAACCATGCCACCCAAGGCTATGTCCAGCCTGGCCTTGAGCACCGCCAGTGATGGAGCATTCACAACTTCCCTGGGCAACTCATTCCAGAGCTTCACCACCTTTACAGTAAAGAATTTCTAAGTTTGAGCCCGTTACCCCTTGTCCTATCACTACAGTCCGTCATGAAGAATCCCCCCCAGCATCCTTATAGGCCCCCTTGAGATATTGGAAGGCTGCTATGAGGTCTCCACGCAGCCTTCTCTTCCCCAGGCTGAGCAGCCCCCACATTCTCAGCCTATCTTCATACAGGAGGTGCTGCAGTCCCCTGATCATCCTCATGACCCTCCTTTGGACTTGTTCCAGCAGTTCCATGTCCTGTCTATGTTGAGGACACCAGAACTGCATGCAGCACTCTGAGTGAGGTCTCACAAGAGCAGTTAGAGGGTCAGGATCACCTCCCTCGACCTGCTGGTCACACTCCTTTTGATGCAGCCCAGGATACGGTTGGCTTTCTGGGCTGCAAGCGCACACTGCTAGCTTATGTTCATTTTCTCATAGTCTGATCAAACTGATTATTGTGGCTATAAATTACCTTTCATAAATGTCTAGCTTAATACATACTGTGCTTTGTTTGGAGCAGATTGCTGAAACAAGGTCTAGTTTAATAAAGCACTACTTGATATATTAAATACCAAATGAGTGCACATCTGCTCAAAATATTTTAATTGCTCATAGTTGATGTAAATGCTTTCATCTGCTTCAGATTAAGCTGATACTTGCCCTGTGGATCTGCTGCTTTGTCACTGTGTAGATAGTGGTTATAGTTCATGTATTACTGTTAGTAATATATATTAGTACCTTAACTGTTAAAATATATGTCCTGGAGGTTGTGTACAGTAACATGTGATTATGACTGGGACAAACTAAGGACAATATGTATGTATACATTGAAATACTTATTGCATTTGTGGGATTGTACTGTTTATTCAAAAAATGTGTATGTAATTGCGTACAGGCTTGTTTTTTTTGGCTATGTGATATACTGAGTGAATTTTGTTGCTTATTTCTAGGAAGTGGCTGTTTTTGTCTTTGATAAGAAGCTAATAGACAAGTATCAAAAATTTGAAAAGGATCAGATTATTGATTCTCTAAAACGAGGTGTTCAACAGCTAACCAGGCTTCGGCACCCTCGACTACTTACTGTTCAACATCCATTGGAAGAATCCAGGTAAGCTGTAGTAAAGTTGAGAACAGAATTTCTTAGTCATTGTTTTGTTATTGGATGTACAATATCTGGAACATTCAGCACATACATCTGATGAGATTCAAGTTCACTGTGTTTACTCATGTGAGAACAGTATTCACCCCAAAAACAGTATTCACCTCAAATTTCACCCCCTGCCCCCCAAGCCATAGGATGCATTTCTGGTGTGAATCTATTGCATGATCTTAGTCCAGTTGCAGCTGTAAGTCCCCACATGACCCTTACAGCATGAAAATTTGGTAGTTCAATTAATTTTACTTTTAAAGAACTCCCTGAAACATTGTTTTCTTTCAAAAGATTGTTTATGCATTTGTTCCATTTATGACGTGTGCAATTAGTGCATGTGTGACTGAAGATTTTTAGTAAATTGTGTGTGTTGTGGCCACATATATATGTTCAGAAGGTCCTCAAATGCCAGTTGAGGGAGAGAAAATTCAGTGTGCTCTTTGTAGTGCTTATTTATTTAAAGGTGGTCATTAGGCAATAATGGGTTAATTAACCAAATGTAGTGATAACAGCACACTAAAATTTGATAAAACAAAACCTGAAAATAGAATACAAACCTGGTCCTACTGAGGAAGATCGTGAAGGTTTTAGAGGATTTTTCCAAAGTAGTTTTTCTAAAGTATAGCCTACTGAAGGTTCCTGTACATTGATTTTCAAAATTGTGCATTTTTGACTGGCTGTTAACCTGCATTCTTCAAAATGTACTGGCTTCTTAGGAGCTGGAAATACTGTAGGAATGCTTCTTCATCTTTGTGACACCTACTTCAGGAAGGATTTTTCTGATTAAATGATACTTGCATTTTCATATATGTATTTCCTCCGGCATTAAACACATTTTGCATTAATGAGGGTTCAAAGCTGTCATTTTATTTGTGTTTCAGTATGCCCCTCACAAAAGCCTAAGGATGATTAATTAGGTAATTGAAGACAGCTCTGAGTACCCTACAACAGTAAATAAACTAGTTTGGAGTAAATTGCCGAGGGTCACCTCAATCGTAGTATATGCAGACTTCTTATTAACCAGTCGAGTTTTCAATTGACTCAGCAACTAGATTGTCCCGGGTTCAGCAATAGCAGTCATTTTTTCTCCTTCTTAGTAGCTGGTGCAGCGCTGTGTTTTTGACTTTTGGCCTGGGAACAGCGCTGATAACTTCCCTCCGACCATCATCCTAACAAAGAATGAACTTTGATGAAACCATATGAGTTCTGCGGTAAAGGCAATGATCCAACACCACACACAGCCTCTTCTGCTCTGAAAGGCAGTTACAAGAGATGGAGCACACTCTGTATGCGTGCCAACATGGTGATCCGCATCACAATCAGCAAGCAGGTCTCGAGGGTACCTAAAGGCAATTCAAAACCTTCAGAACTCATTGATACTGTAAACAGTCTGTTGGGGGGGCTGAGAAAGTAAGAGAATGTCTCTTTCACAGGTTGACCACACGAGGAGGGGAAAAAAGATGTGTTATTGCTAAGTACTTCTATTATATACCTCCCAAAGTATAGAGGTGACCGCACTGGGAACACAAGCCAGATCAGTTTCATGATCAATGATTCTATTGTATTACAAGTCATTACCATAAAGTACAATG